>JAJMGC010000042.1:0-115751 GCA_030574995.1 Suhomyces maxii
TCTACCACTTCTCTGTTCCAATTTCTTTTCCAAGTATAGGCAGTTTGTAAGCTGATATCATTTAATTTTGCAGCTCTATAAACCGAGCATCCCTCTTCAATAACCAAGTGCCAAACCCGCTCCTTGACTGCATCAGGGTAATACCTGTAAGGTCCTCTCTTGATTTTCGAAATCATATTAGTATCTTCTACACTACTGATATCTACATCAGTCTCAATTTCCACATCGTCAACTAAATTGTTAATTCTCTTGAACTCACTATAACTAGTACAATAATCTAAGGAAGATCTATCAGACTCTAGTACCATTTCATCCAGCATTAGATCAAATCGATTCCCAAGACCATCCACATACTCATTTTTAAACTTCTTGGCCTTAATATCCATTATGCTTATATACATATATTTATACTGATCACATAGATTGAGGCAGGAATTCCGGTCACAATCTACTAATTTCTGGTGGTGTTTTACCACTCAAATGGATGAGCTTCAAACAAAATAGATGAAATTAAGTATCTAAGTAAAACCAAATTCCATCGTACTGGCAGTCGAAGTAGTTACCATAAGTTATTCGTCTATAGTAGGTTTGAAATAATAAACTATATAGTATGAACAATTCCGGTCACTGGTATGAATCATTTATTTCCGAGGGTATGAATATATCCGACTCGAGGTATGAAGTATAATAAAAAAGACTGTAATAGGATTCTTAGTTTAGGCACATGCACATATCGCATCAACGGATATACAAGTGGATTCCCCCAAAATAAGCACTATAGATCGGTTTCCATCGTTTCATCTAATTTGTGACATACCAGTCAAAGGCTTGGAACTTTGTGACTTTGGGTTTTTTTTTGAAGTATTTCCCCAATTCTACCAGAAAAGCCAGTTGCCGCCTAAACCCGCACAGTATGACTCAATTTCGATTATTCTCTACCACCAGAATATCGAGAAAATAACCAGAACTGCCAAAAAAATAAGGTCCATAATATTACCAGCATACAACAGAAAAGAGAGAGAGAGAAAGAGAAAGAGAGAGAATGTAAGGTTTAAGGTGGAAAGTATTGTAGGTCTGGCTCCGGGACCCGATGCGGATCCCAATAAGGTCTGTTAATTGGTGACGAATATGGTGATAGGGTAATCATACACCATACATTCGGTTACTCGGGACTGATAATCCCGAGCTTACGGCGCACCACTCATGATCTGTAATTACCCCAAATTCCCCAAAAATACTAGTCTGGGCAGCCTGTACATACTGCACTGCCCACCATCACAGCGACAGAGAGTGAATAAGAGATTGAGAGATTGAGAGACATTCTAACTCACCACCCACCACCCACCACCCTTTGGTAGCCCCTGGAACTGGCCCGTCCCGACCCCCCACCCAACCTGGCCCGCCTAACCACCGCCAACCACTCCGTAGCTCCAGTTGCAGCCCCAAACCGCCCGTCTGGCCACCTGGGTTCCCACCAATCACCTCGTCGCCCCGTCACGTGACACACCCATAACTTGTACTGTGGTGCAACCACACTTGGTAGCAGTTTCTTTTTTCCCTTATCTGAGAGGTATTTTAAGTCTGACCACTTTGTAAATCAATCACCGATCACCAATTCTGTTCTAATAGATCGTTCCTGATCATTTTAGAAAGCCCAACATTGATCAATCAATAGGAGGAAGCCCACCCACCACTAGAGGTTCTATTTCCAACTGCTGTTCATCTTTTACACTTCTCTTTTTGATTGTGTGTGTGTGTGTTCCCTGTTGGATTAAAAGCCTTATTTAGAAACCTTCCCCTTATCTGAGTGCCTAATAAAAAAAAAAAACAGAATACCATGGAGTACCTGGTAGAAATGGCACAGTTTCAACAATTATACTATGACAGTATGGACCAGGATCCTCATGGAGACCCGGCAGCCCAGGATACCTTCACTAGTGTACTTGGCATGGTGAATACTTGGTCTCAACCTCTGCTACTGAACACTACTACTGCGACCTCTGTCGCCCTCAATCAAATAGGTCCTTTTGACCAAGACGCCGACTCGGAAATGTACACCAGAATCATGGCAGCTTCATCCATTCAACAATCAGCAACCGACGAAGACCCTTTACACTTGGAAGACGAGATCTTCTTGAGTAACCAGTTCAATGCCAACGATATCGCCCAAATGTCTAACGATTATAACTACCAGTTTGCCAAGAACTCCTCCTCTCCCACACTTTCATCCTCTGGCTCTGTCACCATGCCATCATCGTCTGGTATCACCACCGTCACTCCTGACTTGCCAATGAAGGCTGCTGGTGTTGGTACTGGTGTTGGTGGCATGAATGGTGTTGTTGGCGTTAACGTTGGTGGTGCTGGTATCAACGGTATTAACGGGATTAACACTGCTGGTACCAACACCAACGTCAATCCAGCAGGTGTACCTTTAACACCTCAGGTCAGCGATGGACTCTTCACCCAGACTTCTCCACTTCATTATAACAGACATAATTCCACCTCTATCCCAGTGGACCAGTTAAATCTCTTGTCTCTTAAGTCCATGTCTGGACCTCAATCAACTTCCACAACGATAACATCCAAGTCACCATCTCCAGATTATTATTACTCAATAAAGAATTCAAATGATATAGCAGCCATGGACTTTAATGACAACCCAGTATCTCCCAAAAAAGATAATGGTGTTGTTGTTCCTAACCAAGATACCGAAAGAACCATCAACCCAAGAGAATTATTTACTTCAAGTAAAATCCCTACTTCCTTATCATCCCCAGCCTTAACCACATTATATGCTGGTAATAATTCTCAAAATACAGTCCAACAAAACTTTAGGGGAGTTCCAAGTATTCCTAACTTACCCAATCAAGCCACCAATTCGGCATCAAAGGCAACTTCAGTTCGTACTCCTAAATTTGATTTCAAAATGAATGATGAATGTTATAATGCCATTTCTTATTGGCTTAATAATACTCTTCTGTCGAATGATCCGGATGCTGCTGATTTGACTCCTGCTGATGAAGCTACCAAGATTATGGTTAACCCAACTGGAATAATTAAAGGTAATTATTCTACTTTCAATAATAACAACAATAATAATAGCAATACCATCAACAGTACACATGCAAACACAAACATAAATCCAAACAATACTAGTAATGCTACTAGTAATACTACTACTACTACTACTACCACCACCACCAGAACAAGACCACACTCTTTTTCAGCTTCTCATTCTTCTTATGGAGCAATTAGTAAAAGAAGAAATTCAATTCAATTATCTAATCCTTCAGCTTATCCCCAACATATGCCCACCAAGAATTTGGATCAACAAGATGAAGAGGAAGAAGAAAATGATGAAGTTATTTTGAATCCTTCATCTTCTATTGAAATTCCCTCTGTTCTTTCTGCTGGCCAGAAGAATAAGAGAAGAAAGTCTTATAGTACTGAAGAAGCGTCTGGATTACGGGACTTCAAAGTGGAAGCTTCAATGACATATCCACAATCAAATTCTCAAGTAGAACCAAGAGCAAGAAAGATGTCTACTCCAAATATTAATCAACATGACACTTTTGGAAATAATAATGGAATTGGTGCTAATGGTGCTAATGGTGCTAATGGTGCTAATGGTGGTAATGGCGCTAGTACTTCTCCTAAATCAAAGGTCGTTTTAAATAGTACTCATTCATCACCAACTGCAGCATCTCAACAATCGGTGCCTATTTCAGTTTCAGTTGTTCCTAATGCTCAAGGTTCATTCCCTTGTAGTGAATGTGAGAAACAGTTCAAGAGATCTGAACATTTGAAGAGACATATAAGGTCTGTCCATTCCAATATTAGACCTTTCCATTGTAAGTACTGTGACAAGAAGTTTTCCAGATCTGATAATTTGGCTCAACACTTGAAGACACATTATAGGGTGGATTCTAATGGTCAAACGACTATATTGTATGGGACAAATGGAAATGGCCGGGGAAGAAGTTGAACGAAATTCTGCATTGAAAGCACCAGTGAATGTTTGGGAAATTGTGGTTTCTGATAACAAGAAAAAAAAAAAAAAATCAACCGCCGTATCCAATGGAGAATATACAAATTTTTTTCATGTCTATTGGGTGTATAATGAAACAGGTCTGAGTTGATTATGCACCAAACATTTTTTTGTTGATGTCACGATGGATTCGACTATTGAAGCCGTGATCTGACCCTGTCCAAAACTGGCGGAGTCCTGGGAACAAAGCCACTTGGTGTCTAGCCCAAGCGGAAAGGCATGACAGCCGTTTTATTTTTGGTTGATCTTGTTATGTCCAGTCTCTTGCTGCTTGTCGATTCAGTTCCAGTTTATTGCACCATTTAGTGAGGAGTTTTTTTTTAATTTGAACGCTGCACCTTTTCCACGCTGCTCCCAGCAGGAAACGAAAGCCAAGACTTTCCGTGTCTTATTTTTATGAACCCATCATTTTTTATAGGCAGTTCACTTCTGTTTTTTTTTTTAGTTCATAATATGCTTATTAGATGAAAAAGTAGCTACTATTGTATATAAAGAAATTAGAGAGTGAGTTACAGACAGAAAAAACCTCACTCGCGCGCTTACGTAATCAGCCTTTTTTCACCAATAAGACCAAAAGAATATCCACTACCGTCATCACATACTACACATCGCAATGTCTAACCCTTGGGCCAAAAGAGACGCTTGGAGATACGAAGGCCAGTTCAGCCGCATTAACAGATTCAAAGGTGCTTTCCCTGGTTTTGGAATCGCCGTTGGTGCTTTCACCGTTTACCTCGCTTATGAAAAGTTTGTGTTGAAGGACAAGCACGACGACCACCATTGAGGACAGGAGTGAATAGAGATGGAATTCAGCATGTTGTAAGTGGTGATGTGTGGGCTGACCAGGGACCAGATGCGGTTTGAATGGCTGCATGGCCTGTGATGCAATGCAGAAATCATTATGGCTTGTAACGTATCATCCATCAACTATCGAATTCTACTACTATTACTACTACTATTATTATTATTATTATTATTATTATTATTGAATATGTTACAATCATGTTACAACGGTATATCCTATATGACCATGTTATATTTATGGTGTGTGACGTGGTTGGTGGCATTCACTTTGGCTGTTCATAGACACATACAAGTGAACAGTATGGCATGTATGGCATGTTTAGGCTACAATATAGTCAATCAACGAGATGCATAGAAACGAGTATTGCAGTACACTGCACCGTAGAACGAGCTGTAGTGAGTGAAAATAGATCGGAATGGATGTACAAGGCTTCATAAGGACCAATAGATCCCGTCGGTTGGTTCAGCATTTACCCTGTAAGATTGGTGCAAGCTGTTCTGTGTGATGCTTCATGTGTGTTTGACACCATTATACGAGTCTACACCACCATGACGCTTCCTGGCCTATGTAAGAAATTTGACTATTATTACGTTTATTGCTCGCCTCTACAGGCTTGCAGCTATTTACATCAACAAATCTACTTGGATCCTTGTTGTTGGTCTTCGATCTCGAAAGATCCTTCCCAGATGGACTTTTGAACATCAACCACTTCTTCATCTCCAACACTAGCATCATTTCTGCCTTGGTTAGCTTGGGAAATCTTGGTCTTTTCACTGGCAATTTGGGCCCAGCTATCAACATGTTCTTGTTCTTGCTTGATACCCCATTCAATGTTGGTGGATGGATAGACGGCTCCGTACATGTTGGATTCTTCTCTGGACACAGTACTGTTCATTTCTTCTTCCATTCTTAACCTGTAGAATTCGAATCTGGCCGAATCATACGCTTCAAAAAGACTCACTTCTTTACCTTGTTTCTTGGATTGAGCCAATAACCATATGGTTCGTTGGACTACACTTTCACCATCTAAAGGCTTGTTGAATTGTAACATGGTGGACCAGTCACATTGATTTATTTCGTTACCTTTGTTTTCCACCAAAGTCTTTGGTCTGGAGAATTCCCATGGATGTTGATGATAAAATACATCTCTTAATTGGTCTTCTAAGAATTCCAACTTTGGAACTCGGGAAATGGAATTGTTTTTTTGGATCTTTTCTTGAAAAGAAGGTCTTGTCTTGTAAGTACCAGTGATCTTATCTTGTTGGTATATGGTTTCAGAAGGATCGTTCTTTTGAAGTTTGGCATCAATCACCTTTGGTTTCTTGGTTAAGTCGGTGGCTGGTGGGTATGCGCCGACGATATCATACCATGTTGGCTTTTGCTTCAACACACCCACCTTGAGGTAATGAGAGGTTCTCTCAAGTACGGTGGTGGCCTTGGTTTGGATCTTCATGGCTTGTGGTTGGTGATGAAAATTTTCAGTACATTAAGTTGAATTTGTTCGTGGTGGTGCGAGGTGGTGGGCCAGGATGTGGTGAGAATAGCGAGAAATACCAGAAATTGCAAGATATAGGGAAGTGGGTGTGAGCGAGGAAAACAACGGTAGGAGGAGGAGAAGAGGGTTTTTAGTCCCAAAAATATTAATAGTATTGCTTTAAAAGTTCAGTAGTTGAGAATGCTTCTTTTTGTTTGGTACTCTTGGGGATTCAGCAGGGCTTTTGGTGGGTGTTTCTTTGGATGTTAAGGTTTCGCTTTAGCGAGAGCCAGTGCGAGAAATGGCCTAGAGTTGTCTCGTGTCGCGGTAGTTATGGCCCATACCAAGACACTCCAGCACCACCAGATCTAAAGGTATACCTCTGTATCTCGCCGTATTCCATTGTAAAAAACCCCAAACCCCAAACCCCAAACCCCAAACCCCAAACTAGGTCCCTTCAAACATATCAGTATAACCTAACATAAACCCACTGCTCTTATAGCTCTGTTTGTCCGGTTCTCTCAGTACAACTCGTTCCCATATCAAGATCTCTCGCTAGGTACTCTTCGCGAAAATAATTCATACTGAGACAGATCAACTACAGTTACAGTAGGGCTGGCCCATTAAACAAGCCACTTCGATGGTTTATCCACATACAGTCACTGCCACCATAGAAATCTGTTTCTAGAATATTGGAAACATACACAGCGAGCTCCATCGAGAACCATCACCGCACCATTAAAGGTACACCAGCTAACCAGTACCACAACCAGGCATCATTATATCACAATGATCATGATACGACAGTTGCATGTAACAGCACCTCCATCTCTCCGCCGCTCAGTCGAAGTGTTTTCGCTGAAGGTCAAACAGTCCCAAGGACCAGAGTCTCTTCTCACCACTGTTCAGTCACTAGTAGACCGCCACAGGCGCCAATTACAACAGCATCTACAGACTAAGAACGATACAGAACTTTGGAATAGTCTCTGTAAGGACCAGGCCGATACCACTGTGATCAGGGAAAGAAAGGGGCTCTTTACTCAGCATCACCTCATCACCTCCCCATCCTACAACAAGTTCCTCCAACAATTGTACCCATTGAAGAAGAAATCAGCCCTTGAGCTTAATGTGGACCATTCCAGAAAGATCATTGATTATCCTAGCAACTCGAAGAAATACGATGCCGTGAACCACAACAGTCTTTATCGCTCTTACCTTGAGTTGGGTAATCCAACCACCATGAAACCAGACCATTTTGAAGACTTCATGGACAAATTCTTGCATCATAAATCGGACTTTATTCGTCCCAATCTCATTTCCGAGTCTAACATCCGAGGAAGACCACCTTCATTAATCCTTCATTCATTCAATCGGATGATCAGTAAACGAGTTGAGTACACTAAAATGGTCACCAAAATATTTAACGACGCCAAAGCCAGTGGGATCCCTTTGACCACCTCCGAACAGAATTATTTGATATTTATTACCTTCTATAAAGACCATCCAGAGGTGATAAAACGGGTGCAAGAGTCAATGGAAAGACTTACTTTTAATACCTTGGGAGGATTCGAGGCCGTCATGGAGAACTCTTACACCAACTTCAACTGGGATGTCTACATGCTGATCAAAAACTCGGTTACTCTTACCATTAGCACCTTGGGTGTATTATTGTTCCATGCGATACGGCACAATAGGCTCGAAATCGTTCAGGACATCATAAATACTATAGAGACGGGGAACATAGAACCAGGACTAGCCAGTCCAGAAATTGCAACCCTTCTTCTCCAATACTACTCGTCACAGATCGATTTAGAGGGACTTTCCAGAATTATCAGTCTAATTGTCCGTGAAGATACAATAATCGACATCAAATTGGTGAATGAAGTGGTCAGAAGCCTCAACTATTGTGGTCTTGATGATCTCAGTGAAACCCTTGTGGTGGAATTGTTCATGAACCAGTCTGAAGTGATCGAAGACGAGGAATCCGTGGTGTATAAATTGATGACTCCTGATGACAAGAGGTTCCATAAATGTCTTATTGCCAGTTTAAATAATATCAGGGCCATAACTGGTGACAAGAATACGTCATATAATATCATAGCCACCGAAGGAACATTCAGACCATTGATCAAGTCTATATGTGACCCAAGCAATCCCCAACAATTCCGAAAACTTATGTATATTATTGATTATATGGAAGGGGCGTACAAGCTTCCCATCACCACCAGAACCGTTAAATTGATAATGGATAATTTTATTGAAGACCGTTCGAATTGGACATTAAATGATTTGGTGGATATCACCAGCAAAATCATTAGTGTACATGATTTTACATACAATGTCACCCGAGACTCTTCGATTTTTGGTAGAGAAGACCGTCCGCAAATATTTTTCAATGAGCTTAATTCCAAGCTTAAAAATTTTGTGGATTTACACTTGAAGCAAACGTTAGACATCAAACTCCCGACTGAAAAGGGAACGTTTCTAAAGCTTTCAGATGGAGTAATGGAGAAGATTTACCAGGCATTTTTTGCAACCATTAACCGGGAACTAAGACGGTCCAGTGGTAATGAAGCAGAGGTATTGGAGTTAATGTTACAGGATATTCAAATTCACAGGACCAGCTTAAGCCAGGAAATTGAAAAGACCAAAAACGCCAGTGAATATTACGGCTCAAAGCAGGACGTTTACAATAACGACGAAATAAACTACATAAAGAAAGGGTATTTGATAGACTTAGTTGATATCGTCACCATCCAGGCTAAGAAGTAGGATACTAGCATAGGGAATTGTAATTTAATGTCTTACCAGCTTGTAAATAGGTATATGGAATCAATACAGACACTAGAATCAGTCAAAAATTTGCATCCATTCCACGAAACGAAGTACATAGAAAATAAGTCAAATAACCATGCTATACTCCCCTAACTGGAGCTACTTTTCTCTAGTCACAGTTACTTAACACTCGTTCTTCCTCTCCTTTTGCTTGTCTTGTTTCGCACCTATTGTTGCAACACCAAGACCTGGAACTACCAAGAAAAACGGTGTGGGTATACCTGGTTGGAGCCCTGGGGGTATCAAGAAAAGCGAATATTCTTGGGACAGTTCCCTAACTTCCGGAACCACTGATCTGTACTGAATCGCCCAATAGGTATATCAGCTTTTCTCTCCATCAGAAGAAGAATAAGCTCTGGGTAAGCTCTACCAAGGGATGGCAGTTGCCAATATTTGGAAAGCAATCAGTGGCCCATTAATTCTGGGGGGTTTCTCTTGTACTTTTCTCGGTATTTCTTGTATTCACGGGATTGGTCTAATAATTGGTAAGTCTAATATACATTTCTTGCTTGGAACAGTCACTGTAAATCACCACTGTGTTACCTCAGCTTGTAGACCACTAATGCCAAGGGTCCAAGAACAACAAGAGAGATGGATAAGAAATAGTTGCAAGGGATCAGATGTTGTAGCATCCGATGATACTTCTTGGCAGGTATGTGGTCGTGTGACCAGAAGGACGATGTACATCACACACCAGACTTGGCAAAGAGCTAAATCCCCACTAAGCGTAAAGACCGATTGCAAAATTTCTGGGCTTCCTACCTTGTCTTCTTATTTCCACATACTGCTTTCAAGCTTTTAGATTATATAATTTCTCGGCATTTTGGCTTGACTTATTCTTGGTTCTGGGCTTTGAAAGGTTGACTCCTTTTCTTTTCGTTGTAGTGATTGTCAACCAGCTAATTTCTGGCTACTTCTTACATTTTTATGCCAAGTTAACCTTAATTGTTTTCTACCTTGGCACAAAATTACTATGAGATTTATATATATATTAGATTAAATTCATTTAAAAGACATTTTTGCCATATCATTTGTTGCTAGGACGGTATACTGATAGAATGATTGATGGGCAACTTATTGTTATTCTGAACGGACCATGATGATGCTAGGTCTTTCGATCACAAAATAATTAAGAACTGGAGGGACAAGGCCAACTTATTGCGATATGGTTGATGAAAACTTACTGACAATGAAAATCCCAAACTTGTCCACACATTAAGTGCTGAGTGGAAAGGTCAATAAGGTCCCAAGGAATCAATGAAGAGGAGAGAAGTTCGTAATAAATTTCTTTGCTTTGAGCAAAAAGAAAGAGAAAAAGACCAAAACGTTGGTTGATTAGCCAAAATAATTCTCAAAACTTAATGTTTGGAAATTAGACTGCTTCAGCTGGGTCAATATTAGCACCAGAGGCTTGTGGTTTGTCGGCAATGTTAACACCATTACCAAGAGATTTTTTGGAGGCACGTCTTTCTCGATATCTATTTCTGTATGAGAATAAGTATTTCTTTGGAGTAGAAGTGATACTTTCAAAGATCAATAATACAGTTTGAAGTGCGGTGACAATACCCATCAAAAGCGTGGTGTTAAGTTCAGCAAAACTCAAAAAGACAATAGCTAAACCAACTGGAATTCTCCAAATGATTCTCCAGAATTTTGGAAGAACGTGCATATCCTTGTGATCATGAGAAATATCAACTAAACCAATGATACACATACAAATCAAAGAAACGGCAATACCACCAGTGTAGTAGAAAGAAAGACCGTACATATGGTTCAATTCTTCTTCTTCACTGAGTGCTTCGGCACCTTCGTTTCTTCTTCTTCTTCTACGTTCATGTTCAGCGGCAGTAGCAGCAGGTTCATGACCAGAGGCAGATTCAGCAGAGTGGAACTTTTTGGTAGTGGTAATGTTACTGCAAACTAAATCACCACCAGCATCAGCAGCCAACACCAAACCGGCAACCAAAGGTAAATGGGCATAAATCCAAGTGATGGCAGTCCAACCATTGTGTCTTAAAGCGTGAGTAGCCTTCTTGGTGGTAGAACCGTAAGTGTAAATCCAGAACAAAACGTAGGCAATCCAAATATGGAAAACAGCTCTAAGGAACTTGTCAGTGAAACCTTCACCCAATGGAGCAGTAGCAACAACCTTATAAAGGAATTCACCAACAGCAATGGTAACGAAGACAGCAAATCTTTCAACCTCGTGTTCAATGTTAAGAGCAGTAGACATGGTTAAACCCATAAGTTTCTTGGTGTTTGGATGGTAAGCAATGATAAAGAAGAGATTTTCTAAAAACATAATACCAATGGATAAACCAACCTTACCTCTGGTACTTAAGAAAATAACTGGAATCCATAAACAACAAGTGATGAAGATGAAGAAACTATAAAGACGCATTTGAGGTCTATGTTCAGGGATAAAGAAGGAGTAAACCATCAAACTGGCAGCTAAGGATAAACGACAAAGAATATAAGGTACGATTGTTAAAGCAGCTTCATGACTACTATGTAATAACCCAGTATGAGAATTAATGAACAATGTGATTAAACATAAGATCCAAAAGATATAAAGCTTTTGAGAAAGATCTTCATTATAATAATAGTTGGTAAAATCCTTAATATCAACCCAGATAGTCCACATTGGAATAAAGAATAAAATATATTTCAAGAGAGAAGCACCAGTTGGGTCTTCAGCAGCTTCACCAGCAAGATTGGCAATGATAGCCACATACATCAAATCCAAGAACAAATCGGTCTTGGAGGAAGTTCTTTCACCTTTAGTACGGTAGAGCACCCCATCCTTGAAATAGTTCAAGGCATGAGGACGAATAAACCACACAGAATCCTTAGGACGTTTGATATAACTGAATTCGATTTCACCATACTTACGGATGAACTCGTCTTCAGCTTCAGAATCAGTAAGTTCTTCGAACTCATCTAGTAATTCATCTTCATCCGGAACTCTTTCTTCAAGTGGTCCATTAGCCGAAGAAGATGAAGAGGAGGACGAGGAGGAATTACCATAATTATTATTGCTGGGGCTAAACTGAGGAGAACCACTCAGAGTGGTTTCGTTGGACTTTGACATGACGGATTTTTCCAACTAGCGTTTGGTTAAGCGATAGAAGCCTGGCAAGAAGGAAAAAGTTGAATACCAGTAAGGAGCCTGGGCGCTAAGCTTTTTGTAAGGATGTAGATTCCGATTGACGCTTGGGGAGCAATGCCTGTTGTTGATATAGAGTCTTCTTGGCATCACCTGAATTAGGAGGGCTGTGTGCAGTGCGGGCAGATCTGCAGGATATTTGTTAATTTTAGGTAATGACTGGAAACGGTGAAGGAGGACACAGTGGGGTGAATTCCTAGGAAGAAAGGTAGGTGAAAAGCATGGTGGTGTAGAGACCAACGTAGTGATTCTTGTAGTTCAGGTGGCTTGGATATTTGATGTGGTTTAGGACATGATCTGGGAGGCACCGGCCAGTACGGCTGGTCCGTGGCTTCCGTGATTGCAAATAATTCTTTTTTTTTGCTCTTCCGCCGTGTGGATGCAAAATGCAGCACTGGTCTTGGCGAAGAATATGCTCAATTAGCGGAGTACAAGATGAGCTAAACAGACCAAGGGAAGAAGAAGCGAGGCTTTATTGGAGGATGGACATGGGCTGGGCACGGGGCTGGTCTACATGGTCGTTCTAGCGGGACTGGTTTTTTTTTGAGTGGCGATTTGGGTTCAGTCCCGGCTTTTTCTGGCCTTCTTTTTCCCTGTGATTTCTCGCCCCGGCTTGACAGCAATTTTGGGGTGGTGCTCACCGGAGCATCGGAAAGATCAGTGGGGTACCGAGACGACATAGGAACACCACCACAATAGCTATGGAGGAGACCCAAGCTTGTGAATGCGAGGAAGCTACTGACACACCCACCTCGCTATTATGGTGTACCTTGGTCTGGCCTGACTGTGGTGGTTTCGTGGTTTCGTGGCTAGTCCTGGAGGGTGTGGTTTTTGCCTAAGTTCCGGATTCGTCTAGCTCCCTAGAGGATTAGCGTACCAGATCGCTCGGAAATAGGCAAAATGGGCGCAGTCCCAACTTCCGTCCAGGGACGAGATTATTGTCCCCTTGTCCCGTGTAGTGGTCTTGATAGTCTTGGTAGTAGTGAGTTAAGATAGGACTCGCGTAGGACTCTCGTAGGACTCTCGTAGGACTCTCGTAGGACTCTCGTAGGACTCGTGGTACTGGTGGTACTGGCCTGGTACTGGCGTGGTACTGGCCTGGGGTACGCTCTTTTTCGCACCATCCGCACAGTGTGAGTGTTTCCGCGTGCTGGACCATCTACACTTTTCACCCTTTCGTCTGGGCAGTCTGCGTATTTGCGGCTTCCAGAACATGTCAAAGATGTCAAAGCTTACCTCATCGTTCCACCAACAGATTGAGTTACTGTCTAAGCTCGCTGGGTGGTCGTGTGTGGATTTTTCACCAGTGCTCAAACACCCCGCAAGAGTCCACCTGGCACGACCCCAGAAGCTCCACTTGGTGCCACTTGGTGCCACTTCGTGAACTGTGCTATTTCCTGGCCCAACTATAAAAGGACGTGATGCTCCGTGATGCCAGAAGTGGCTTATCGCTGAGGACTAAAACACAGTAGTCAGATCTCACTTTTGTTCGGTTCCGTGGGATGACGTAACCGATGGACACCTGGTTCTATTTTTCAGCATCTACGAATCGTTTTATTTCTCATCTCCAAAACCTTGAACACTGTGGGGACACTGTTCGGACCCTGTAGCTCACGCTGGCCGTTCTCCGTTGGCTTTGCGAGCCGTATGCGACTTGTTCTTTACGCTGTTGCTGTCGTTTTCTCTACGTTTGCTGGGCTGTTTGGCTTGGTTGGGTTGGTTGTTGGTCGCGGGCTACGGTGCGCGTTCTTACCGGGGCTCGCACTAGAATAACCCCGACGCAGGCCCACTGCAGGAACGTAGTCGTGGTAGCTTCCACCGCCATGGTACCATCATCACGACAGCTGTAAGTGGGACTAGCCATACATGGCGATACAAAACGGTGACTCGCCACCGTGTGTTCACCCACGCTTGGTCTTGACATTTTGAACGTGCCTCCCTCCACGTCAATGCTTTCCCGCCACGCTTCTTAATACTCCGTTGCCCCAAGTCTTATTGTTGCATCTCAGCCATGTCACAGTGCGAGCCCTTGACATTCGTCAAGGATCTCACTACCAGTTGCTGCACGTGACCCAAATTTCACTTGGTGCCTGACTTCATCATAGAGGTTGCGGTCTTCAACGATATTCCTTACAATTACTTTGGTGTAAGAATGGCCACTCCCGCTAACAACACCGGGACAAACGTAAGTAACAGGAATTGAGCGTCGCCGAGGACGAAACAACCGTGTTCCAGTGAAAGAACCGACCTTTTGCGGCTCCCTACCCACCAGATACACTCCAAACACTGTTCAACGACAGTTGATTACCGTGGACAAGTGGATGTTTTGATGTTTTGATGTTTTAATGCCAGGAAACCAGAGAGGGGGCCAGTTTACAGTGGCACTGTGCCTCAATTGGGCCAGAAGCACGCGATTCGCTGCCTAATCACCGCGGTCTTGGGTCTCCTGTTGCCCATTCGAGCAATGATGATGAGAGTGATCAGCAACCAGACACGGGGTGGGAATTGGCCAAATGACCGGAAACCCCGTGGCCGGCCGCCATACGGTGGTCTGCTTGATGTTGACGGGGACCAATTCCTCTCCTCTATCACCAATGCTGCCAAAATCGTGATGATCCAGCCCAGTCAAGTCAAATAAACAGTACCAACCAAACCACCTTTTACCTTCATCGTGTGACAGTGGATCACAGTTGATAGGTTCTTACCTTCGTTCCATCAGATCTCCCTACCATATCAGTTACTAACATTTAGCCGTCCGAGGTGATCCTGCCTCCTCCACAAGCCAAAGTAGATGATCAAAATAGTGTTGATGTGAGTCTGACCGACAAAAAACGTGAATTTAACGGTGTGGCTCTTCCTTCAGATATTACCACCACCACTACCGATCTTACTCCATCTGCTAATGTTGACGACACCGATATCACCGTAAAACCACCCCCAAGAGCATCTCTCATGCCAACCTATCGTGGTTGGAGAGAAGTTGGAAGATGGAGCAAAGAAGATGCATTGACCTTTGATGATGAACTTACTGACTTGTTATCTAAAAGTACCTTTTTCGATAAATACTTACCCGCGGTTGCTTATGGTGATTGGTACCATAACGTAGGCTACTTGATTGTGGGTGGTACCTTATCGTGGATCATTGGATGGTTCAGATTTTCAGTGGCTCCTTTGTTCTTTGTGATGATTGCTTTTTCCTTACTTTATCGTTCTTCCATTAGAAAATATAGAACTCTTATAAGAGAACAAGCTCAACGTGAATTTGCTATCAAATCTATTGAAAACGATTATGAAACCATGGACTGGTCCAACGCTTTCTTGGAAAAATTCTGGGTCTTTTTAGAACCTTCTATTTCTCAAATTGTTTGTGAACAAGCCAATCCAATTCTTGCTTCTTCTCCAGCTCCTGCTTTTATCAAGGCTCTTTGGATCGATAGTTTCACTGCTGGTACTAAGCCACCAAGAATTGATCAAGTCAAAACTCTTCAAGGTACCAAAGATGATATTGTTGTTATGGATTGGGGTTTCTCTTTTACTCCAAATGATCTTAGTGATTCCAATACCAAGCAAATGAAGAATAATGTCAATCAAAAGGTCGTTGTCAAAGCTACTTTATTCGGTTTCACTGTTACTGTAGTTGTTTCTGATGTTGCCGTCAAGGGATTGGCTAGAATCAGATTAAGAATGATGCCTTCATTTCCTCATGTTCAAACTGTCAATGTCTCCTTGTTAGAACCACCAACTTTTGATTTCAATACCAAGATTATGGGTGAATCTATTTTTAATTGGGAAGTCTTGGGATTCCCTGGTTTATACCCATTTATTAATGAAATGATCAAAAAGTATGTTGGTTCAATGATTTTCACTCCATTATCTTTCCAATTGAATCTTCAACAATTAATGGCTGGTCATGCTTTAGACTCATCTATTGGTGTTTTGGCTATCACCATTAAATCTGGTAAGGGTTTGAAGGGTTTCCACATTGCTGGTAACACTATGGATCCTTATATTACTATGGGTTTCAAGAAAGAAGTTTTGGCCAAGACTAGTATCAAATATGATACTTCTGATGCCACTTGGAATGAAACTTTCCATATCCCTGTTGTGTCTTTGTCTGAACCTTTGAATCTTGCTGTAATTGATTTCAATGATCGTAGAAAGGATAGACAAACTGGATCTGTTCAATTTGATTTGGAAACTTTGATTGATCAACCAAAGCAGAACAATGTAACTGCTCCTGTTATTAGAAACAATAAACCAGTGGGTCAATTATCTTTTGGTTTGAATTATATGCCAACCATTGAAGCTGAAAGACAACCAGATGGTGCTATAACTCCACCTCCTGACATGAATACTGGTATTATTAGAATTTCTGTTACTGAAGCCAGAAACTTGAAGTCTGGTGATGAAAAGGGTGTTACTACTTATGCTGATGTTTATATTGGACAAGATAAGCTTTTACAAACTTCTGTTCAAAAGAATAATAACAATCCAAGTTGGGGTGTTTCTAAAGAAAAGATTATTTTCAACCGTGCCAAGTCAAGAGTTAAGGTTTCTGTTAGAGAAAAAGGTGGTAAGATTTTGGGACAAATTAATGCTAGACTTGATGAACTTATTGATGCTACTCAAGTTGAAGAAACTTGGTGGTCATTATCCAAAGGTGGTGAAGTTAGAGTTGCTGCTTCTTGGAAGCCTGTTGCTTTGGTTGGTGCTGGAGGTGCTGGAGGATATGCTCCACCAATTGGTACTGTTAGACTTAGTATTGAAAAGGCTACTGACTTAAGAAACTTGGAACATATTGGTACTGTTGATCCATACGCTAGAGTATTGGTAAATGGTTTCCAAAGATCTAGAACTGCTACTGTAGAATCCAGTTTGAATCCTACTTGGAATGAAATCCATTACTTTACCATTTCTTCTCCAAACCAAAAGTTGACTATTGATGTTATGGATGTTGAATCTCATTCTCCCGATCGTACTTTAGGTTCTTTTGATGTGAAATTGAATGAACTTATTAGTAAGAATGAAAAGGGGGAATATATCGAATATGTTGATTCTGAAAAGAGAGAATCCAAATTGATCCACAAGAAGGGTCCAAAGGGTACTGTTTCTTACTCCTTATCATTCTATCCTACTTTACCAGTCAAGACATTACAAGATATTAAGGAAGAAGAAGAAGCAAGAGTTGAAAAGGAAAAGGCCAGAAAGAAGGCTGAAAAGGAAAAGGCCAAGAAACCGCCAGCAGGTATGGAACAACAAGAAAATATCGAAGATATTGATGAAGATGATAGAAAGGTTGAAAAACCAGAAGAAGAACAAGAACAAGAAGGTGATGACGAAGAAGAAGACCACAGTAACAAATTAGACTTAACATTGGAAGAATTGATTGAATACAAGAGTGGTGTTATTATTTTCGAAATTCTTAACGTCAACACTTCCAAGGAAAACACTTACTTGCAAGCTTTCTTTGATAACCATGGTTACCCAGATTTTATCTCTCAAAAGTTGGATAAGAAGGGTAAACAGCTTCATTCTACTGGTGATGCCATTGTTAAGGAATTAGAATGGTCCAAGGTCAGTTTCAGATTAGTTAAGGATAAGGATTTCAACAGATTAGAAAAGGCTGTTGGTGAAACCACCATTCCAGTGTTACAATTAATCAAGAATGGTTTCCACAAAAACACCACCATCGACTTGGATGGTGCTGTTGGTGGATCCTTTGAAGTTCAATGTTCTTGGGTTCCAATCATTTATGAAACTGAAATTCCTCCACAAGATTCGGCTAATAACTCTGGTATTGTTACTATTGTTACTGAGAGAGCTGAAAACTTACTTTCTGCTGATAGTAATGGTAAATCTGATCCATTTGTTGAATTATACTTGAACACTGATAAAGAACGTTTCTTTAAGTCCAAGAAGATTAAGAGAACTCTTGATCCTGTTTGGAATGAAACCACTTCAGTTGAAGTTTCCAACAAATACGATACATACATTAAAGTTGTTGTTCAGGACTGGGATATTGGACCTGATCAAGATGATTTACTTGGTATCGGTAGTATTAGACTTGCTGATGTTCCAACTGATGGCACTGAAGTCGAATTATCTACTGAACTTGAAGGTGAAAACGGTGAAGATGGTGGTAAGGTTTTCTTTAAGGTTTCATTTAAACCATCTTTTGTTTTAACTGTTAGAGCTTCTTCTAGTAGTCACATTGGTGACGCATTGAATGTGGGTGCTGGTGCTGGTAAAGGTGTTGTCAAGGGTGTTGGTACTGTTGGTAAGGGAATTGGTGGAGGTGTAAAAGTATTGAGAAAGGGGTTGCACTTGGGAGGTAGCAAGGACAAGGAAAAGTAAATTAAATCTTTAGTTTTTGACCTGAACTTGAATGAATCTTTCTTTTGTTTAATTGCCTCATCTTACATTTACAGTTCGACCTCACTTTGGTTCCCTTAATTGTGTTTTTACACAGAAACTCATTTGGGTGCAAAAAAAATAAAATGATATATAAGTAATTGCATTCAAAAAATTCTCATAACCTGTCCACTAGCTGAGCTGATGGTTCATTTTATTTAGTGAAGTTATTCTGAAATTGTTTTAATAATATATTGATTAAAAAGTGATGTAGAGTGAATTAGAAGTGACGTTTGAAGGGGGGGAGGGGGGATGATAGTTTAGGACATTCGAATATATGCTCGTAATTACAGTTTGAGTAAATTGAAATAGTGTGGCTCTAAAGTAATGGTAATGCTCCATTAAAAAGCTCATAAAAGCTTATACGATGTTCTGGGTGGTGCTATTGGCTCTTTTAGGTAGTTGTAGGTTACTTACATACTGACGTTTGGACTTCTAATTCATGAAAAGTAGCGACCTAAAGTTACTGAAGGTATCATGGATTTTATGAAAAGAGTTTTAAAGGTATTTGTTAATAATTGGTAGGATGGTGCTCGTTCTGTATGGCTGCGAAATTTACCAAACCACTCAAAGTCGGTACGTGAATCATAAAAGTCACTATAACCGGTGGTATGGACATGGCTAGCACATGGTGTATTACAATTAGTATGTTTCTTCCTCTTGAAGAATCTACTAGACGATATCCTATGTGCCATTTATCTTCACTATCGAACATTAAATGGTCAGCTATAAATTACCAGTTACCTAACATTCAAGAGAGGTTTACAGTAGTAGGATGTGATATAATCAACTTAATTTTTATGGTAGATCGGCTTGATCCTCTAATACTCTAATACTATTACTCATTCTGACACCAATAAGATTACGATGGTACCTAATAAGGCCCGTGGGAAGGATCTTTAAATTTATGTTGGCGTTTCTCACTTTGTGGTTGAAAACACAATTTTGACCACGGCCAATTTTCTAACAACTTTCGTCTCTTTTTGATATTTCTATATTTTCCGTATTTTACCAAAATATCATTAATTTAACTCTTGGACTCAAGAGATAAGAGGAAAAGGTTATTTTTCAAAAGAGAACAAGCTACCAGATGTGACTACAGGCAGTAATACAGTGGAATATCTCTACTGCTCGATTGTGCTGACTCTTTAGGTCTTACTTGGAGTGACTTCGTTTTATATCAATGCTTACTAATCGCTTACTCATCACTTCTGTGTTTGTGCATGCCAACAAACACTCAAAAAATACAAAACCACACCAGAATGCTCCAAATCAGCTGCTATCTCGCTATCATTCTTTAGATTACCTTTAGGCCCTCCGTTTCCAGCTCTGTTGCGTCACTTTTCATTGTGTTTGGTGATGGTGGGATGAAAATATCACGTGATCAGTTTTCCGTAAAGTCCTCTTCATATCCACCAAACCGCCCCGGAACGAAGTGCCAGCTGACCAGTACCAGCTGAAGTAGCATTATCAGCCCTCGTACCTTACCCTCACCCTGCAGGCTCTCTACCCGGTCCACAGCACCCACTGTCTCCAGTCCCCTTCCGTCTCTCATCGGTTTGCGCACGCTCAATACTAAATTTTTACTTTTCGATGAGCCGGTTTCGTTTTAACCAACCACCATCACTCTTTCATCATGGATATCTCCAAGCCAGTGGGCTCCGAAATCACGTCTGTGGATTTCGAGGTGCTATCCGACGATGAGATCAGAAAGTTGTCGGCCAAACAGATTTCCAATCCGATTGTTTTTGACAATTTGGGCCATCCTATTGGAGGAGGTCTTTATGATTTATCATTAGGTGCTTTCCTTAGAAACTTATGTACCACTTGTGGATTGGACGAGAAGTTTTGTCCTGGGCACATGGGCCACATCGAATTACCGGTGCCTGTTTATAGTCCGCTTTTTTTCAACCAGCTTTACATCTATTTGAGATCATCATGTCTTTATTGTCATCATTTCAAGCTTAATTCCTTGGAAACTCATCTTTACCAAATGAAGTTACAATTGATCCAATACGGTTTGTTGTTGGAGATCGTGGAGCTTGAAAACATGATTCCTAAGGGATCTAGTGGTGCTGACGACGAAGATGATGAGGAAGGTGACAAGAGCTCTTCTATGGATTCTCGGTCCAAACAAGAGCTTCGTGAACGTAGAGAATTATTCGTTCAATCCGCCATTTCCAAGGCTATCAGTGAAGGTAGAACCAGCGAACTGGGCGTCATCACCTCCACCATTGGTGAAGAAAGAAAACACACCATCCATTCCTTCTACAAGAGAATCTTGAGTAGACCAAAGTGTGACAACTGTGGTATGTATTCTCCCGTATTCAGAAAGGATGGTTTCGTCAAGATCTTTGAAAACGCTTTGACCGATAAGCAATTGAGTAATAATAGAGTCAAGGGTATCCAAAGACCAGATATGATGAGAAATGGGACTGGACAACAATCCAAGTCTGGTGAAGGGTCTTCTATGCCAAACATAAAGCATAAAGGGGGTTCCAAGTACGTTTTATCTACTGAAATTAGAAACATCATGAGAAACGTATTTGAAAACGAACAACCTATCATTCAAAAATTATTTCATTCTAGACCTTACCAAACTTCCGTTGTTACTGGTGATGTTTTCTTTAAACAATCTTTGTTGGTTCCACCAACCAGATTCAGATTACCATCCAAATTGGGAGATGAAATCCACGAAAACTCTCAAAATGAATTGTTATCGAATGTTCTTAAAACTTCTCTTTTAATCAGAGACTTGAATGATCAAATATCTACTTTACAAAAGGGTAAGTTATCCGTTGATGACCGTAAGATTATTTTCAACAGATTGATGAACTCTTTTGTTACCATTCAAAACGATGTCAATGCTTTTATTGATTCTACCAAGAACCAAAACGCTCAAGCTGGTAAGTTGCCTACTCCTGGTATCAAACAAGTTTTGGAAAAGAAGGAAGGTTTGTTTAGAAAGCATATGATGGGTAAGAGAGTCAACTACGCAGCCAGATCGGTCATTTCCCCAGATCCAAACTTGGAAACCAACGAAATCGGGGTTCCACCAGTTTTCGCTAAGAAATTGACTTATCCGGAACCAGTTACTGCTTATAATGTTTCTGAATTAAGAAAAGCGGTGATAAATGGTGCTAAGAAATGGCCTGGTGCAGTTCAAATCCAAAATGAAGATGGATCGATGGTTTCTCTTGAAGGTATGACTTTGGAACAAAGAAAGACCTTGGCCAACCAATTAATGACTCCTTCCAGTGATAACGGAGGTTCTGGAATTGGAAAGAAGGTTTATCGTCACATCAAGAACAATGATGTGGTTATCATGAACCGTCAACCTACATTGCATAAGGCTTCTATGATGGGTCATAAAGTCAGAGTTTTACCAGGAGAAAAGACCTTAAGATTGCATTATGCCAATACCGGTGCTTATAATGCTGATTTTGATGGTGATGAAATGAACATGCACTTTCCTCAAAACGAAAACGCCAAGGCCGAAGCCTTAAACTTGGCCAATACGGATTCTCAATACTTGACTCCAACCTCTGGTTCTCCATTGAGAGGTTTGATTCAAGATCATATTTCTGCAGGTGTTTGGTTGACCAATAAGGATACTTTCTTCGACAGAGAAACTTACCAACAGTTGATCTATGGATGTTTGAGACCTGAAGATGGCCACACCACCAAGAACAGGATCTTGACCGTTCCTCCAACTGTGTTCAAGCCTCAACCTCTTTGGACTGGTAAGCAAATCATCACCACCATTCTTCTCAACATTAAACCAGATGACGTTCCAGGTATCAACTTGAAGTCCAAAAACAAGATCAAGAACGATTACTGGGGTGCCGGATCCAACGAAAACGAAGTTCTCATTCAAAACGGTGAGCTCTTGTGTGGTATTTTGGATAAGTCTCAATACGGTGCTTCTCAGTTTGGTATTGTTCACTCTCTTCACGAGGTTTATGGTCCTTCTAGTGCCAGTAAGTGTTTGAGTATTTTGGGCCGTTTGTTCACCAACTACACCACCATGAAGGCCTTCACTTGTGGTATGGACGATTTAAGATTAACCGAAGAAGGTAACCAATGGAGAAAGGATATATTGAAGGAATCAGTTGATATTGGTAGAGTTGCTGCTACTGAAGTTACCAACTTGACCAACGAAGCCTCCAGTACCGATCCAGAATTGTTGAAGAGATTGGAAGAAATCTTGAGAGACGATAACAAGTTGGGAATCTTGGATGCTGTTACTCAATCCAAGGTCAACACTATCACCTCTAAGGTTGTTTCCAAGTGTGTTCCAGATGGTACCATGAAGAAGTTCCCATACAACTCTATGCAATCCATGGCTTTGTCTGGTGCCAAGGGTTCTAACGTTAACGTTTCCCAAATTATGTGTTTGTTGGGTCAACAAGCCTTGGAAGGTAGAAGAGTGCCAGTCATGGTCAGTGGTAAGACCTTACCATCTTTCAAGCCATTTGAAACCGACGCTAGAGCCGGGGGTTACATCAAGGGTAGATTCTACTCTGGTATCAGACCTCAAGAATACTATTTCCATTGTATGGCCGGTAGAGAAGGTTTAATTGATACTGCCGTCAAGACCTCCAGATCTGGTTACTTGCAACGTTGTTTGACCAAACAATTGGAGGGTGTCCATGTCAGTTATGATAACTCTGTCAGAGACGGGGACGGATCTTTGATCCAATTCTTGTACGGTGGTGATTCTATCGATACCACCAAGCAATCACACATGAACGAGTTCAAGTTCTGTTTGGAGAACTACGACGCTTTGTTGACCAAGTACAACCCTGGTGAATTGACCGACCATTTGGATACCGAAACTGCTTTGAGCTACGCCAAGAAGGTCAAGAAGAACTTCAAGAAACAAGGTGATCTTCCTCACTACGAACAACAAGTCAAATATGACCCTGTGTTGTCTGTCTACAACCCATCCAAGTACTTGGGATCTGTATCAGAAAAGTTCCAAGAAAAGCTTGATGATTTCGTTTCTGCCAACGATGACTTATTTGCCAAGTCCAAGGACGAAGCCAAGTCTACTGGTAAATTGACAGAAAAGAAGTTCAGAGCTTTGATGCAATTGAAATATATGAGATCTTTAATTAACCCGGGTGAATCTGTGGGTATTATTGCTTCTCAATCCATTGGAGAACCATCCACTCAAATGACATTAAATACTTTCCATTTCGCTGGTCACGGTGCTGCCAACGTTACCTTGGGTATTCCAAGAATGAGAGAAATCATCATGACTGCATCTGCCCAAATCAAGACTCCACAAATGACCTTGCCAATCTTGGATGATGTTAATGATCAACTTGCTGATTCTTTCTGTAGGTCGGTTGCCAAGGTTGTGTTATCTGAATTTATTGATAAGGTTACTGTCACTGAAACCACCTCTTCTTCTGAAGATGGTACCAACTCCAGAGGTTATAGTATCAACTTAAGATTCTATACCAAGGATGAATATGAAAAGGAATACGATGTTTCCAAGGAATACTTGGAATCCGTCATTACTTCCAGATTCTTACATGACTTGGAAGCTCAAATTTCCAAGGAAGTCAAGAAGCAAAAGAGACCCGACAACTTGCCAGCCATTGGTAAATCCGCCGGTAAGACTGACTTGGAAGTCATCTCTGCCAAGGTTATCCAAGAAGAAGATAAGGAAATCGAAGATGAATCTACTGCCAAGAAGCAAGCTGTTTCTTACGATGGTCCAGATGATGAAGAAATCGAAACCATGAGAAAGGCTGAAGAAACTAGCGATGAAGAAATGCTCGATGATGATTCTTCTGATTCTTCTGATAGTGAAGAAGAAGAAGAAGGTGAAACTGCAAGTGAAACCTCCAAGCCAACTACTGAAAACTTATCCAGATTAGCCAAGGACCGTCAAGCCGAAGTTGTTTCTTCCCATAACTTGGTTACTAAGTTCAACTTTGATGATGATAACGGTGAATGGTGTAACTTTGAAATGGAATTAAACGGTTCAGAAACCCAAAAGTTGTTGATGGTTAACATTATCGAAGACTTATGTCGTAAGGTTGTTGTACGTGAAATCCCACAAATCGGTCGTTGTTTGCACCCACAACCAGGTGCTGATGGTAAGAGAATCTTGACCACCGAAGGTGTTAACTTCAAGGCTATGTGGGATCAAGATGATTTCATTGATGTCAACGGTGTGACTTCTAACGATGTTGCAGCTGTGTTGAAGACTTATGGTGTCGAAGCTGCTAGAAATACCATTGTTAACGAAATCTACAGAGTTTTTGATACCTATGGTATTAGTGTCAGTAGTCGTCATTTGGATTTATTGGCTGATATGATGACCAGAGAAGGTAGTTACTTGGCTTTCAACAGACAAGGTATTGACTCTTCTACTTCTTCTTTCATGAAGATGTCTTACGAAACTACTCTTCAATTCTTGACTAAGGCTGTTTTGGATGGTGACAGAGAAGAGTTGGAATCGCCATCTGCTAGAATTGTGTTGGGTAAATTATCCAACGTTGGTACCGGTTCTTTTGATGTCTTTGCGAAGATGCCAAAAGTATAATAGGATGTATTGTATTGAATAGATAATAATAAGAAAAGAAAGTTATTGAATGTGTAAATAAATAAATGAATGAATAAATATGGAGATAATTAGCAGATGTAGCTATTTAATGTGATGGTTATTTTTTTGGAGTATTTGGTTTTGGAGAAGAGCTTTTGTTTGACATAAATATACATATCAGAAGATTGGTTGCTTAATGATTTTGCAGCTATATGTATGTTTATAATGTGAATTAAAACTTTATCATGTGGGCAATTACTGTAAAGAGCAAGTGAAAAATTATTTGACTAAAATATGTACTGTATAGCTATAATATGTAATGTATTACTATTAAATGCAATGTATGACTACAAATTGCAATGTACAATTAATCAAATGTAAGTCACAACTATAAAATACTTTTGAGAACTTTTTTTTTTCAGAGAAAACTTTCAATTAACTTAGGTTTACATTACCAAATTGCGAAATGAAATGACAATTCTAACATTTAGGATCCAAAATGAATCAAAAGTGGGGAATTATTACTATATAGAATGTTTTCAATACTATCCAAGTATTGTAAGTGTTTCATGTTACTATACAGTGGTAGATAAAATGATAGAGTTTTGGTCAATGTATGATACCTACCTTTGGGAAATCCAAGATACTTTTCTCCTGCAATAAATGTGTCTAACCTACAGAGTTTGGGGTAAGGTTCTGTATAATTTGCATCGAATCACGAGGGGCAACCAACCAATTCCAGTAAATTAGTTTTGAAAGATGCAATCGAACTTTGATGATGCATTTAAACTGCATTATACCACGAATGCATTGAATAATTCGTTACAAGTATGTAATGCATACGTATTTATGTCACTTCATTCAATTGCCGTGCATATACTTTCATCTTTACCATATTGATGGAGATATGCATGTATATGCCATTAATACATAGCTACTTCATAGCTTCCCAATATCGTCTTTTGTCTTAGCAATTATATTTATTGTATTTTAGGCGTATCTATTGTTATTTAGAGTCTACAGGTGTAAGCTGTATAAATGGTTAATGAATTTTAAAAGATTAGAGTTGCGTCATTTCAAAAGTATCATAGGAATTGATCCATTTGAACAAGTTTCTGAACATTGAATTATTGTTATAATGGCATCACATATCAAATATGATATCACCAATCTTCTCAAGAAACATGATTTTCTAGATCAAATCTTGATAGTTTGGACCAAAGCTAAGTGCCAATTTTACACGTTAAATGCAGCAATTAAAAAGGACAAACCAAAACTCACCTTGAAACTTGGTTTTTCAAAGAACAATTGTTTCAAATTGATTTGTTCCTTTCCTAACTTGACAATTGAGTTCCATGGAATATCAATGATATTTCTAGATTCAAGGAATTGTACCAAAAAGTAAGAAGAAAGAGCAATGATAGCGAATACAGATGATAATTTTCCTGCAACAATACCTAAAAAGAGACCAGTTATAGACCCAATGGTCAATTCTTCGTAGTTAAGAGCACCTCCAAATCTGGACTTAACAGGTCTAGTTTGAATATGCTTAACAGTGGCATTGTGTTGAAGATCATACCGTGGAACGTGTGCAGTTGCAGCAGTATCATTAGCAATCGGATAAGAATGGAACACCAAGGCCGTAGAAAGAGTGGTACCAAGCAAAAGCAGAAGTGATTTAGACGATGACTTGGCACCTCCAGACGATTGACTGAAGGAGGACCTGGTGGAGAAAGGTCTAGAACGAACAGTCTTTAAAGGGGATAATGCTCTTAATGGACTGGAGAATGATTGCACAATTGAAGAAGGCGAGAAGCGTCTGGCAGCCAATCTGGCAGGGTTAGAAAGAAACATGGTATATGATAAATCACCAATTGATTTGTAATGAATCTGATTCGATTTAGAGAGTAAATAGTGACACAGCAACAACTAACAAAAGTACACAACAAGTGTAATATGGGGCTACACGTGAATATTGCAACCGATCCCCATGTTGGGCCTAACCTAGCTCTAATCTGTAAGGAGTAACTCCGTGGAACCTGCAAAATTGTCATATGGCAAAACAGCAGAATTCGGGGGGTTTTGGACAACATGTAAAGTGCACGGCTTAATCTGCACTTCCTATCACCGAGGTAACTGTAGGAGCCAACCTGCAAATCCACAAAAGCAACCTGCAATCGGCCCAACCTGCAATAAGCTATAGTCTTAGTCTTATGCACTTTTTTTCCTTCTCTCTCTCCTTCTCCGCCTGGAATACAGAGCGTGCCCGCACCAATGACCCACCCACATCCTACTGACCGGCCGCGTCCGCGTCCTTTGAAACTGTCCTATCCAACATGTTGAAAAAGAAACCAAACGCTATATGCACGTAGAAATGCCTCTCCTTCACCACCACCAGCAGCCTGGCACACGACCTCTGACCTCTAACCTTTCCGTTCTAGCCATCCACCCCTTTGTGTAACTTTCATCTCTGCAAGCCATCAAACCACTTACTGAATAAGGCCCTCCTAAATATCGTATATATAATCCCATTAAGTACGCGGGGATTCGCCATTATATTGGCTTTCCTTTCATTTTGGGTTACCTTAGAACTAGTCCACTACTCATCCTATTCTTCCCTTATATTAATCCATTTGAGACCTCTTTCTTCTTTTGGGTTCCCTCATCTCATCTCATCTCATAAGACCTGTCTGCTCCACATTTGCAGACCTTCACTTTTATTAGCGAGCACTAATCAATTGCCGTTACACCACTCGTAACAAAAGGCCGAAGCCAAAGCGCCAATACCCCGAATTAATAGGTCTAGTTGATTATCACCAATCAAAGGTGTTTCGTGCTAGTTTTGCATCCTTTCATTACTTTCCAATTGGTCATTAGTCGAGCTGACTGGTACCTCAGTTGTATTGGAATTTATTCACCGTTCGCTTAATTGTCCCCATACATAAGCGACAGCACCATCAATAACCAGTGCTATTTAAACACCCCCCCCCAGAGCCAAGAGCCCACTCTCGCTAGTTCTCCAGTCCAGTCACCGGAAAGAACTTCATCATCAAGGCTCGTTCACTTGCAGCTTTCTCCTCACCAGTCACCAGTCACCAATCACAGGTCACCATCCACCAAAACCGTCTTTCACTACTCGCAAAGTATGATGTTTCAATCAGGCCCTCAAACCGACTACACCCACGGCTACCCCCAGTTCAAAGCTCCCGTCACCAGCTCCAGTACTACCTGGCCCTCCACCGACGGTCCCCTGGAATTCGCTCCTTCTATCTGGTTAGGCTCCTACGAGTCCCTCCAAGGCAGCTTCCTCCCAGACAACAATATCAAGATCATCATTAACTGTGGTCAAACCGCGTCTTTCCTCCTGCTGTTAACCACCGCTTCTGTGTCTTCAGATGTCATCCTTCTCAGTCTTGACCCAGCCTTCTCACCAGATTCCGTCAACCCCGAATCCAAACAACTTATTCAAGAGTTCCTTGCTACCCACAACAGGGTGTTGCAAAACTATATCAACTCTTTTTACATCTATAATCCAGGCGCCAGCAATATGATCCACGAGATCCCCGACGCAAAGCTTCAGTTTGCTTCTCCAATCTTGACTGGTAATCTCAAGCATCAGTTCTTCAACTTGCTTAGACTCATTCTGTTGTGTAAGTCCATTAACTCTTCTATCCAAGTGTTAATTGTTTCTGAACACAAATCATCTCTTTCCACAGGTCTTGCTATCTCTTACCTTATGGATACTTATAATTTCAACATTGCTGCTTCCTTAGATACCCTCAGAGCCAGATCTCCTGCCTTTGCCGCCGACTTGAACCACAACTACTACGACGACTTGCTCATTATTGAGAACTTAAAGAAATTCGGTGTCGAAAACAACACCCTCAAACAAAAGAATCCAGGAGTGTTGATGTCCAACTGTAGATTGAAGAGAAGAGGAAGAGATGAAGACGAAGATGTTGAAATGGATACCAGGGTCATGATTGGCGAAAGGAAAAGAAGACATTAATTTGTTCGTCAACGAAATCCCCTACCCACCCCACCCCTCCCGACATACCCATCCTCCGCTTCTTATTGAATGAATGAATGGGCGATTTTTGGATAATTTATTAGAGATTGCTATTATAGAAAGATCGTTCTTTAAAACGAAAAAAAAAAAGTTGATAGCCTGCGGGTCTGTGCTATCTTGTTAATTAGTGTTAAATAGTGAATGTATTATATCGGAAAAGGACCAATAGGAAGATCACTTGTAGAACAAATGGCTGCAAAGTGACGGTCTAATGTCCCAAGTATATAAGGGAGAGAATAATCCCTTCGAAAACAGTCATTCACTTTTTTTTTTCAATCCTTATAAGGGTGCTACACAGTTTGGCAGCTAACCCAAGGAACCAGCCAACCAACCACCATAAAACTTCTTCACTTGACTACAACGAACAATCGAATATAATGCTAAACCTGTGACTTATTTGCACACTTCTCCTTTATTGTTCTATATACAAGGTGTTCGGAAGTGACGAGTTGTCAACCACTGCGTTTTATGTATTTTGGTGATTTTGGCATCTTCTAGTCAATGAAAGTTCGAGACCAGAAAGAAAGCAAACGAGATATAGGTCAAGCCTATCTAGGATAGAGGGAATATCCAGAGCAAGCTTGGCCCGCCATTAGTATCAGTTGGGTCAAAAGCTATGACATGTCATAGGGGGAAATCTATATCTCTATTCACTGGCTTTTAATCTGTTACCCCCAAGTTGTCTATTGCGGAACTTCAAGACCAACTCTATTGGCAGACTTCATGACATTTTCACCTTGACTCATGGTCAAACCTGGGTTATATCTTTCAATCAACTCAGTATATGTTCTTTGACTTCTTAAAAACTTTATTATATTGGACATGTTGTTCAATTGTGCCTTGGATGATTGCTCCCCAGCACCAAAAAGATTGACAACAGAAGAATCCTTAAGAGTGGCAGATTCTTCGAACTTACCGGACTCTAATTCTTTCAATTTTTGCTCCACATCCTTATAGTCTTTACCTTGTTTAATCAAAGTGATTTTCTTATACTTGAGCATAGCTTGTTGCTTTTCCAAATCCTTAGCACTGTGCACCTTGGCGCTCTTGTTTTGGATGATCAAGAGCTCCTTTATGAGATCCTTAGAAAGGGTCTTGAATGCGGGGAAGGTCTTACTAGCAATAGTGGACATGGTATATGGCTTGAAAGTCTAGTGATATATTATACTAAAACTGGTCTTTGAGATACGGGGTAGTGCGCGGGACAATCAGACAGGAAGGAGGAGAAACTGAATAGGTAAAAGGAGACTGAGACTGAGAGAGTTGAGAGGAACGTGGTGCAAAAACATCCCCAACCACCTTTCTACTACTGGTGGGGGGCTATTGTAGAAGTTCCAGAAATAGAGCCACCAAAGTAGTTGATTTTACTGGTTCTACAGGTAAGACTACAGGTTTTCAGTCCATTAACCTGATGAAAAATGTGCTTTTCAACCTTTATGAGACACCCAACAAGTCGATTAGTACCATAACAAAAAAATGGACCCTATTCAACCATGAATCACCAATCTTTTTTCTATAATCTCAAACATATTTTTGGGTTATTGATTATGGAGCTTGTACATCACACTGGCACAATTCCGGAGTTGGACGGGATGGGCGAGGTCTGACCAATGAGGGGCCCGAAATTTTTCGGACCCGGCGCGGAACCAATGCTCGGCTGCAACACCGCGATGATCTCGGACTTTTTCAACAACCAAACCAACGCCATTGCACCGCCAAAAGCAGTAGACAATTGGTTCGAAAGCTTGGATGGTCATCAGCCCATGTTTGCTCCATCTTCTCGGTATTTCCTCCAACTTTCTCCACTTCAAAAACCCTCTCTTTAGCCCCCCACCGCACTGCAAAATTTTCCCAATCCGAAAAATTTCCCCGGGGAGTGCGCCCACCGCTCCGCCAGCAAAATGCTCCTTGTAATAAAAAACCTGTTCGGTTCTTCACATTGATTTTAGTTATTAGAGTACCAGAATGTTGAGATCATTTATCACCAAGAAGGTATGTTCAATAGATCCTGGAAACTGTCTAGAAGTGGTTGAAAGAAAGACCGATTGGATTAACTCTTTGGGTTGAACTTAAACCAAATCAATTCCGCCAATTCGGGCCAATTCGGAGTCGTCCATCGAAAATGTTTATACTAACAATTAGACCGCTATTCGTTCCTTAGCCACCTTTGCTTCTCCAGAAGCTGCTTTACCAAAGAAGTACGGCGGTAAGTACACTGTCACTTTGATTCCAGGTGATGGTATTGGTCAAGAAATCACCGATTCTGTTAGAACTATTTTCAGAGACCAAAACGTTCCTATTGAATGGGAAGTTGTTAACGTTTCTGGTGTTGGTGAAAACAGTGGTAAGAATGTTGATGAAGCTGTTGAATCCTTGAAGAGAAACAAGGTTGGTTTAAAGGGTATCTTATTCACTCCAACCAGTGGATCTGACAAGTCTTTAAACGTTGCATTAAGAAAAGAATTAGATATCTACGCTTCTTTAGTCTTGATCAAGAACATTCCAGGTGTTAAGTCTAGATTAGACGGTATTGATTTCGCTCTTGTTAGAGAAAACACCGAAGGTGAATACTCTGGTTTAGAACATCAATCTTACCCAGGTGTTGTTGAATCTTTAAAGATTATGACCAGATTCAAGTCTGAAAGAATTGCCAAGTTTGCTTTTGATTTCGCTAAGAAGAACAACAGAAAGTTGGTTACTGCTATCCACAAGGCTAACATTATGAAGTTAGGTGATGGTTTATTCAGATCTACCGTTAAGGACATTGGTCAAGATTACCCAGGTATTGAAGTCAATGACTTGATTGTTGATAACGCTTCTATGCAAGCTGTTGCCAAGCCACAACAATTCGACGTTCTTGTTACTCCAAACTTGTACGGTTCTATTCTTTCTAACATTGGTGCTGCTTTAGTTGGTGGTCCAGGTTTAGTTCCAGGTGCTAACTTTGGTAGAGAATATGCTGTTTTCGAACCAGGTTGTCGTCACGTTGGTTTAGATATCAAGGGTCAAAACACTGCTAACCCAACTGCTATGATCTTATCTGCTGCCATGATGTTGAGACACTTGGGTTTAAACGACTCTGCTGACAAGATCTCCAAGGCTACTTATGATGTTATTGCTGAAGGTAAGGTCAGAACCAAGGATATTGGTGGTACTTCTTCTACTACTGAGTTCACCGACGCTATTTTGTCCAAGTTGAACTAAATATAGATAACACACAAATTCTAACCCTATGATGATGAATTGATTCATGGGTAGGTAATAAAACGATGAAAGAAAGAAATGATAATCACATCAAATAAAGACATTATACAATATGATGTGTAAGTAATTTATCTGATGATAGTAGATCGATGTAGCGAATTGGTTAAGAAATCGAGATGTAACGGGAAAGAAAGAAAGATTGAATAACGATATTGAAACAGATCAAACTGCCCCAGCTAAAGAATTAATGATTGAAAGGAAGAAGTACTCAGTAGGGGTTTTTGCTGTTAGTGATGAGAAATGAAAGTAGTACTATAACCCCATTGAAAAGTTGATGAAAATTTAACAAGTGACGGTTGGTGGTCTTCCTCACCAAGCAGAAGAGCTAGATCAAATAAACTAATACTTAGAAGAACACCATACAAATTATGAACACTAAAATTAACACCAATTGAAGGAGATAGTTTTAGCGAATTCTTGGTGACAAATGGAGGTGAATATTGGAACTCAACTCTGTGACATTTAAATGTAAGAGAACGAAACAAAAGCAGAAGAACAGACGCAATTTAGAGATGACACGAAAGATGACACGAAAGGTGACATAAAGAAACGCATCTCAAGACAAATGTGTCTATGAACACCGAAGCAACAAGTCTAAAAATATTGTGAAACCTCATCGACTGATTGAATTGATATTTTTGCGCTCAATGGGCCTAGTTGTGGTTAATTATACCGACCATAATGGACCCTGTATGGCTGAACAACTGGCAGTAACCAATAATCTAAGCGAGCTGCCACCGTGAAGAAGAACTGGCAAGTCCGCATAAAGCAGTCTTAGTTCCATATAATTAAAACTAAAGCTATGGGCCATAGCCTCTGCTCAGCACATACTACTATGGCGAAAGTAGTGAAAAATACATCTTGCACTTAACCCAGTAAGCCGATCCAGCCAAGACAAGTTGCACCCGTTTCTGCCTCATCACTCAAAGTGCCTAGTCTTTCCATCACTCCTTTTGGTCGAGTCAATTCTCACTGGTAAATTAGTATTAATTAATCAAACGATTCTCGTAAATGGCTCGCTGCACTTGCAGACACGATTCCACCAATAGGAAGCTGTTTTTTTTGCAGGTAAAACCGGATAGACCCCTCGGTGCTAGTGTAATGGACATTGTGGCCCATCTTCTGAACCGACACCTGCGCTGTTCCGCTGGTGTTTGGTGCTGTTCTTCCCGACCTCATCTCCCGTTCCAGAGTCACCGCGACCGCGATGCCAATTCTCCCTACAATGCTCGCCGCACCACCAGAACCAAAAAAACCAGTACCACCAGCTTTACCAACGCCCACGCCTACACCCTTGCCGCAATCCGTAGCAGGAAGCATCCACCCAACCAGTACCACCATCCCATTCTTGCAGCACGTACCTGCCCGTACCAATTTTCGCCGTTTCCTCTCGTTTTCGTACACAGATCTGGGCCAGTCCCATGGGCTCTAAACTGGTCGTGCCCCGCCCGCCCACTTACTATATATTCCACCAGTTACCCATCCCCATTTTTGTTCTTGGGTTAACGGATATCCGTTCATAATAGTTTCAAATAAATCTACAGTAATATGTGTGACGTCGTTTTAGGGTCCCAGTGGGGTGACGAAGGTAAAGGAAAGTTGGTCGATATTTTATGTGAAGATATCGATGTTTGTGCTAGATGTCAAGGTGGTAACAATGCTGGACACACCATCGTTGTTGGTGATGTCAAGTATGATTTCCATATGTTACCATCTGGATTGGTCAATCCTAAGTGTTTGAACGTTGTTGGTAGTGGTGTTGTTATCCACGTTCCATCTTTGTTTGAAGAATTGGAAAACTTGGAAAAGAAGGGTTTACACTGTCGTGACAGATTATTCATTTCTTCCAGAGCTCATTTGGTTTTTGATTTCCATCAAAGAACTGATAAGTTGAAGGAAGCCGAGTTGTCTGCCAACAAGAAGGCTATTGGTACTACCGGTAAAGGTATTGGTCCAGCTTATTCCACCAAGGCTTCCAGATCTGGTTTAAGAGTCCACAACTTGGTTTCTGAAGATCCTGAAGGTTGGGAAGAATTCAAGACTAGATATCACAGATTAGTCAACTCTAGAAAGCAAAGATATGGTGAGTTTGACTACGATACCGAAGAAGAATTGGCCAGATATGAAAAGTACAGAGAATTATTACGTCCAATGGTTATTGATTCAGTCGACTTTTTACACAAGGCTATTGCTGAAAAGAAAAAGATCTTGGTTGAAGGTGCCAATGCTTTGATGTTGGATTTGGATTTCGGTACTTATCCATATGTTACTTCTTCTTCTACCAGTATTGGAGGTGTCCTGACTGGGTTAGGTATTCCTCCAAGAGCCATTAGAAACGTTTATGGTGTTGTTAAGGCTTACACCACCAGAGTTGGTGGTGGTCCATTCCCATCTGAACAATTGAATGAAGTTGGTGAAAAATTACAAACCATTGGTGCTGAATTCGGTGTTACTACCGGTAGAAAGAGAAGATGTGGTTGGTTAGATTTGGTTGTGTTGAAATACTCCACCATGATCAACGGTTACACTTCTTTAAACATCACCAAGTTGGATGTTTTAGATACCTTCAAGGAAATCCAAGTTGCTGTTTCTTACAGTCTTGGTGGTAAGAAATTACCATCTTTCCCAGAAGATTTGATCAAGTTAAGTAAGGTTGATGTTGAATACGTTACTTTACCAGGTTGGGAACAAGACATCACCAAGGTCAAGACTTACGATGACTTACCAGAAAATGCCAAGAAGTACTTGGAATACATTGAAAACTTCTTGGGTGTTCCAGTCCAATGGGTTGGTACTGGTCCAGCCAGAGACGATATGTTGGAAAAGGCTATCTAAGAAATTAGATAATGATTGTTCTAACATATATCTATCACGATTCAAATTGTGTTGATGGAATTATGAAGTCAATTACGTTTGAAAATGGTAGAAATTGTAGAAGCCAAATCAGTCAATGGTTTGGATATGTAGAATTAAACACGAATAAACTAAATTACAGAATCACAAGTGTAGTCAGGTTTTGGACCAAACTAAGTATCAACTGTAATGAAACGTACCTAAGATATCAAAGATAAAAGAAATGTTGATACAGAGAAAGTAAAAGATTAGAATCAACTATTGGTTGTTGATCTAAGTAGTCTTTTTGCACCCACTAAAATTTAATAGTTGTGTAAGAGACAATTTCGATCAAGCTCCATTGGCAGATAATGACGAAGCTAGAAACAAATCAACAGTATCTCTTTCATATTTGAGCAAAATGGTACCCCAGTCCATGTTATGATCGTGTTTCCAAGAACTAGGTTCAAGCTACCAATTTAACTCGTATCATGAACTATTATAGCTAGAAAATTATAGTGAAGTTCCAGCCCAAGGTATTAAACACAACAATTACTATCAGTTTCCTATTCAACTGGAATGTCACAGTTGATTGTAATTAGTGCCTCACAACTAATGACTAATTGTTTTTATGGTACACCAGGATAAGTCCAAAGCCTTGGTCACAGGTGCTATCGTTAAGAGAGGAGATACTGTGAAATGTTAAGTCAAGATAAGGATTCAACTGTCGCTTTGTTATCCACCAAACCCCCGCTAAACAATTGGTGCAAATATACGATCATTGGAGGGCTGCTGGATATACTAGACCAGTTAAATGATGCCAAAAAAAGAAAGAGAAGAATCATTCTCAAAGGACTGGTAGAGCAGATAATACTTTGAATCATTCAAGGAGACTGGTGTCAAACCGTCAGACTGTCCAAAATTTCACACAGTAATTTTTTCTATTCGACTTAGGTATTTTCTACTCCATTAAAGATAACAACCTTCGCAGAATCAAATACCAAATTGATTTGAAAAATCTAGAATACACATCTGCCGAAGATGTGGATCCCAGGTTGCCTAAACGAACATTAAGGGCTCAATAGATTTCTCTAAAATTATAGCTATACCATCCCCAGTTATTTTGCAACCTCTCAAATAACTTGACGTGTAGAACAACTCACCTTTATAAATATTTTGGTTGGTATTGACATATTTATCTACAATTACTTTATTTATATCCTTATATAGCTTGAAGAGTATAATACACCAGAGCAAGGGAAAATGGGCAATATCGAGCTATAAACTACTACTCGTTTCCCAAGGTCAATATAAATTACAAAACTACAAAAAGTACCAGTTTTCAAGCACTTCAAAACCGTCACTATATTGATAGAGCACAATTGGTCTTACAAGAACGTTCTAAACTCAGGTTACGGTAGGGACATCTTTGCTATTAAATAAACTGTAGCATGTGCTGAGCGCAACGTGACCGAAGGAAGAGCTACCAGACCACCAAGATTAATTCTTAAGTCTTATGGTTGTGTCACTCAAGCACTGAAACTTGGTGCCCATTCGGCCGAGTGGTTACTCAACCATCTCCTATTATTTTGGAATCATTTTCCCAGCGGTGGTACGGGCAGTGGTAGAAGCGATAAGTCCACCACCACCAGTGCTAGCCAGCACAATTTAGTAGTTCAAATACCCTGTGCCACCGCTACCACCGCTGCCACCGCTACCACCGCTAGCGCTCGCTCCCTATCACCGAGAATACTTGGACCCGCACTAGATCACCGCCAGTGACCTACTTCACACCACGATAAGTACATTCTACACTTGCTACTACCGCAACCACCACCACCCAAGAACGTCCCAGCACATCATCTCTTTCTCTCGTACCCAGCCACGAACAGCCACTTTTCACCCGCAAACTTTGCTCTGTTTTTCAGGTTAATCTCCCCTACTTTCTCCCCGCTAAACACCCAGTAACCACACGTGAGAGCCCCCGCGTTCTCCACAAATACTTATGGGCCACCAAATTTCTGTTATCACAACCCCCATGGATCTCTTAGTGTCGTGTCAAGAAAGCGGTGGCGTTCGAGGTATGTCTATACAGAGACCCAGGTAGACAATGACAAGTCTGGGCCTTGCTGGAGGTGCTTTTTCCGACGAAAATCGCTTTGATAGCGTGGAAATTGGTTGTGTTTCGCTTCCAGTCTGTGATCAGCTTTTGAGCACTCACTATAAGGGTAGGGATGATTCACAGGTTCAACGATAATGGCCATGGAAGACACGACGGCAGAGGGTGCCATGGCATAGACTACTACGAGGGACCACTAGCCACTGGTTGGCTAGTCCCAGTGCCCTCTGGTTGTTCCGTAGCTTTCCAAGAGTGTCCGTGGGTATCATCAGGTTGGCTCTGTTTGTGACGTTTATTTTTGGTGGATAAAAAGGTAGGAATGTTCACACACCAATGACCGTTCATCCCACCCCAAAAGTGAGCCAGAAAACTATAATAGCATGTTCCACCCTTTTCTTTAGCCTCCTCTCCTTTTTAATTGTTTACTTTTATACTAACCAATCCAGTCCTCCGCCTTTCCAAACACGGCAGCAAGATCAATATTAAATTCAAGAAACAATTCTGCCTTGGAGGAAAAGAAAACTACGTCCAACGAATCCTTACTTTTGAACACGATAACAAAACCTGCCTAGTGGTGGCACGCAAGATTGGTCTAATCCAATTGTACGAAAAATGCTGGGCTCCTAAAGGTTCCTATTATCAAATCGTAAAAGAATGGAAGAATTCTAATATGAATGACCAAGATGAAATCGTTAAGTTGGGCTTCTTATCAAACCAATACCTCTACAGTTGTTCCAGCGAAGGAAAATTGATCATAAGAGATCTTGTTAATGATGATGCTAATGAAAGCTATAAAGTATATTTATTGCATAATCCTGTTCTGGATGTTGAACTTAAGCTTTCCTCTCAGAATGAAAATAAAATAGTCATTTCTTGTGCTGGAAAAAACAGTGAATTAAAGATTTATGAAGTTAATTTGGAAGGGTGTTCTGAACCCAACGAATTACCCCTTTGGGGTGTTGCAGGTCCTCGCGGTAATAGAGACTTTGTGGTTATCCAAAATAGTAATTTAAGATCAACCATAAACTATGCTCCTCATTTACCACGCCCATTTAGAAGATCCTATACCAATTTAAACCTTAGATCATTTCTCACAACCAGTTCTTCAGGTTCTTATACTGATCGCCAAGTAAATGCTTTGTCACCAATCTGGACTTCAAGTACTACTTTTCAGAAATTCCTTTATCTGGCAGTTCCATCGGAATGTATTTCTAATTGGTTTGTTTCCGTTTGCATGCTTGATGATTATGTGGTTACTGGTACTCAATTTGGTAAAATAATGATTTATAATATTTACGAAGACACTTTCCCAATTCAAACACTTGAAGTATCACAATTTCCAATTCGACATTTAGCCAAGTTTGGTAGCTGCAATTATTTGATCTACTCGGATTCAGTATCCAAAGTAGGGATCTTAGACATGTCTACGTTCAAAGTGGTCCGTTCGTATGACAACTTAGAACTTGGACCATTATCTTACTTCAATATCATTCTTCCACCTTTAAATACCAAAAGGAGAAAACAAAGAAAATTGAGGTTTGATCCAGTTTATTTTATTGGTTCCAAGATAGATAAATCTTTGATAATCTACAAGTTCTTTGATGATGGATCTCATGAAGAGATTTTAAATGTTAATATGGATGTTTTTATCCCAAGTTTGACGATTTTAAGTGTGAATGAATATGATGTATTAAATTTAATGTTTGGAAGTATTATGAGTGGATCAGCTTCAGATGAAGATCTGGTTGATGAAGTGGAAGTGTTTAAGAAGAGGAAGATAATGAGAGAACCGGTGACCTGGGAAAGAATTCCTGTTCAACCGATACATAATGATAATGATAATGAAGTGAATGAAAAGGGGAAGGAAAGAGACAAGTCGATTAATGATGGAGTGAAATCAATGAGAATATGATTATTTTCTTGTGACCATTCAATTTAATATTTATTGTAATTTTAGTATTTTAATATTGTTATGAAAATCACTACTCCATTACTAATCTAAGTTTAAAGGTCAGTTTCAAGCAGTTGGATTTATTTATCACCAAGTGACATACTATTTTGACTCCGAATTATTTTCAATTGTTTACGTTTTGTTTTTATTGACCGTTTGTGATGTGTGGTGAATTCATAGATGGACTTCTGGGAAGTTCATCATGTGTATTATGGTCTCTGATGTGTATAGATAATGAATGATATCCTAAATAGTAAACATGTAAATGTAATTGATGTAGAACAGAAATGAATATTTATGAAATATCTGCTAAACAAGTTCCTAAACCTGTTGCAAATAAAACTCAAGATTATATTCTTGGAGATTTAAAAGATTTGACTTATTTAGGATGAACTGCTAATCCTGAAGAAATTCAGTACATGATCGACAAAGGATCAAAAGGTAAATAATTTAATTATGATCATATTTATGTTTCAATAGGAGAAATAATGTTGGAAGGTAAGGTTGGAGGAATAATAAAAAGTTGTTATAAAAAGGGTTTAAATTATGAAGAATGGTACTTATCATGTAAAGCAGCCAGAGAGAGTATTTCTTCAATAGCATTAAATACTCCTATTACTGGTTATCTTGAGTCTCTTTGTAATCAAGCACATCTATAAAGAAAAGTTTTTCATTTATGGAAGTAATAAGTTTACGATCAACTTGTTTTATATCGTCATATATTAAAGATACTATAGGATTAAGTTTTGTAGAAAAAGCTTTATCTATAATCTCTAATTACTGTCTTCATATTTGCAAGGATCTTTTAAATGATCATAATCAACTATATCTGTAAAATCATCAGAAAAAATACGTTTAAATTGATTATTATGTAATAATTCAGCAGTAACTAATGTTCGGTACTGGTAATTAGAAAACATCTTTTGACTTCATTTATTTCATTTACTAATGTAATGCTAAAACCAATAGATAAAGAACTTCCATGCAGTTAGTACTTCTGGTCACGTGATATACCCTATAATGGCTGCGAAATCAGCTCTTGCTTCGTACTACTTACAGATTGTAGGGAAATGGGCTAGCTAATAGATACGAAAGCGGAGAATAGGCTAGCTTACTGCTAAGTATAATAGCGACCAGAATTCGGGGCCGAACCTGCGTGATCTTTGGTAATATTAAGTATCACATTCTGCTCTATATTAAACTAGACCAAGTCAACTTGTTAACCGTCAAACCGTTTTCAGTACTCTGATATAAGCTGATAGCTACAGCATGTCTAATTCCTATCCACCCTAGGCCAATCACATATGTAAAGAAACTTCACAAGTACTAGAGTATTGGTAAGAGTATTGTTACCATATACTCACCCTTCCCCCACCCTGGCCCATTACATTGGAAAGCAATTAGTTATAAAAGATGCTCCACTAACCATTGGTTATTACCCAAGTCAGCTCTAGTTTAATAATATTGTTTCCACTATCTTCGTTCCTGTCTTCGTTCCTGTCTTCGTTCCTGTCTTCGTTCCTGTCTTCGTTCCTGTCTTAATTGCATATGTACAATTTGTGGTTTCCAAGAGTCCATTTTCAGGAGAAAAAGGCCCAAAAGAAGCCGAGACCTTGCTGAGCTAGCACCAACCACAATAAACTCGCTTCCCGGTCTGCCAGGACGTTTGCCTTCCCGTTTGTCCCCTCAACCACCTTTCTTTGCAGCTGATCTTATACCCCAGGCTTTTAGCTGGCGCACGACAACCCCATATCGCCACTATATAGCCACCACCATAACCAGTTTTGGTTTATTCACCAATGTCTTTCCAACTAAGCGCCACGTTATCGGGTCATGATCAAGACGTCAAAAGCGTCATCGGCACCGGCCCCCACGCAATTGCCTCTTCCCTGAGAGACGGTACTGTTCGGGTCTGGCACAGTTCCGATTCAAGTGCCAACTCCAAATGGATCTCTACCGAAGAAAGCTCAATCATATTCAACTCTCCCACTCACAGTTTCATCAATTCTTTGGCTTATATTGGAGGAGATGAACAGTTGATCGCCAGTGGTGGTCAGGACGCCATGATCTACATTTCTGAGTTATATTCATCTGGTGATGACACTGGAAAGTATCAATTGATAGGCCACCAGGGCAATGTATGTGCTTTGCACTATGGTAACAAGCAATTGATCTCTGGATCGTGGGATGCTACTGCCAAGGTGTGGGATCTTGACTCGTTCTCGGTCAAATATAGTCTTGAAGGTCATCAGTCGTCTGTTTGGGACGTGAAAGTGTTACCTGATGGTAAGTACTTGACTTGTTCTGCTGATAGAACTATCAAGGTATGGGATGGCAAGCACGAAATAGCGACTTACACTGGCCATAGTGATGTGATTAGAAAATTGCTCCTACTTCCTGATGGCAAGACTTTCGCCTCGGCTTCTAACGATGGTACAATCAAGATCTGGGACTTGGCCAGTGGTCAAGTTATTCAAACCATGACTGGCCATCTGTCATTTGTTTATGATGTCAATGTCTTACCAAATGGTGATTTGGTGTCTGCTGGTGAAGATAGAACCGTTCGTGTCTGGCGAAACGGGGTAGCCATCCAAGTTATTACTTTACCTACCATTTCTGTATGGAGTATTGCAGTATTACAAAACGGTGATATTGCCGTAGGAAGTTCTGACAACATAGTCCGTGTCTTCACTAGAGAAGAATCTAGAATTGCCCCCGCTGGTGAAATTGAACATTTGAAAGAACAAGTCCAAGCTTCAAGTATTGCTGAACAATCTTTAGATGACTTAAAGAAGACCGATATTCCAGGCTACGATGCTTTGGAACGTCCTGGGAAACAAGAAGGTTCAACCATAATGGTCAAGAGTCCTGCTGGTGTCATTGAAGCTTATCAATGGTCTGGAGGTGAATGGGCCAAGATTGGTGATGTTGTGGGTTCCACTCAGTCCAAGGAAAAGAAGGTCTACGAAGGTCAAGAATATGATTATGTATTTGATGTTGATGTTGAAGACGGCAAGCCTCCACTCAAGTTACCATACAACTCGAATGAAAACCCATACACTGCCGCCCAAAGATTCTTGGCTGCGAATGAACTTCCTTCTTCTTACACCGAAGAAGTGGTAAAATTTATTAATAAAAATACCGAAGGTTTTGAATTACAACAGACCACCGAACCAGCTCCAAACCCATACGCTGATTCCCAACAACGGCCTGCTGCACAAACCTCCTCTGCTCCACCAAAACCAGATTCTATAGCATTGAATGTCATTCCTGAAAAGACCTACATCAACTTCAAGGAATATAAACCTGCTGGGTTGGTCAGAGGTTTAACTACTTTCAACCAAGACCAAGATGAAGTCAATAAGTTTTTGCAACTGGAAATTGACACCATTGCAAACTACTTGAATGCACCAACCTCCAAAACCTCATTACTGTTAATAACTGAGTACATTCCACGTATTATCAACACCTGGAATGTTGAAACCAGAATGATCGGTTATGATCTTTTGAGAGTAAGTGTTCCTCGTGTTACTGCTGTTGATCTCTTGGGATCCACTGAAGCGGCAGAGGTGGTGTTCAAAGCACTTTCCAGTGAAATTGAAGTCACTAGTGAATCTAGTCTTCCTTTGCTCATGTTGCACTTAAAGACCTTGAACAACTTGATCGAAACTGTACTTATGGTTCAAGTCTATATTGATCCAAATGAAGATGGGAAGTACAACTATAATGAATTTTTCAAGAAATTATTGGCCCTGTTAGCCAAACAAGTCAAACAAAGTGCTTCTGTTGCTAATCAAAGTAAGCACTACAATACTACAATCACTGCCGTGGCTACTTTGGTGTACAACTTATCTGCTTTACACCTCCGTACCACTGCTTTGAATACTAATAAGGGGTCAGCTGAGCCAATAATAAAGTTTATTGGGGAAGTTGGAGATATTATTGCCACTTCTAACCATGAAGCTGCCTACAGATTAACCATTGCTTACGGTAATTTCAAGTACTTGAAGGTAGATATTCCTGTTCCAACTTGGTTGAACAAGACTGTATCTATTCAAGAAGATAGATTTGAAAAGTTGGCTAGTGATATCGTCAACTTGTAAAAATGATTACAATTAATGATATTATTGAAATGTATATTGGTAGAATTTTATAGTGTATGGCGTCATAAACATGTAGAACTGATCATCATTGTAGCGTTGGAGGATTATAAACAAGTGATAAGTGGCTATTTTGAGCCTGTTTCATGAACCTTGTGGTCTTGGAACGCGTCTTTTGGGAATCAGCGATGTGATTACTGACCCAAACTTTGATCTGTTGGTATCAGGTGGTACTTGTCTAGCTGATGATGAGCCTGGTGGGTACTATGTTATCTTGGTGAGTCTAGGGAGATAAATCAACAATATTGCAAACAAATCCCCCTTCCTGGTCTTTTGTTCCTTCATTAAATTAAAAATTGGATGCTTAGATCTAGTTGTCGTAGTACAATTCTGGCACCTTATGAGTGTAGTGAACCAACTTTTGAGCAGTTTCCAAGTTCAATCCGTCAGACAATGGAATGATAGAGTAGACAGAGACATTGGTGCTAGTGGCACTGACCTTACCAATGATTTCATAGTTCTTGCCGATGTCCAAGCTTTCGCCATCAGGTAAATTAACATTGACAGGACCAGTGCTGGTTAAAACAGCGGAGTTGGAGCCGACATCAAAAGAGTTACACTTTCCAATGATACGGACAATCTTTCCTTGGTGAGATTCGAGAAGAGTAGAGTCGACTCTTATGTTGGTAGCGTCCATGGTTGATGTAGTTGATTGGTGTAGAAAGTAACAGACGCGTATGCCATTGATTTGATGATATTTGAAATGGGTGGATGCAGGTCTTGGCTGCAAAAGTGAGAGGGAGAAATGAGGAAAAGTGGAACCAATTGACAGGAAGAAGGGACTGAAAGAGGGTCGGAGTCGCCCGGCAGGCAAACAAACAAGCAGTTGACTGAGACATGACTGCAGAAGAGCGGGTGGCGATAACCAGTGGCGGCAATAGCATGACAAAGTGAGGGTTCCTTGACCCCGCTCAAAAGTACCAGTCACAGTTCGATATCCAGTATCAAAAAGGGGAGTGTGGTAGATAAAGGATGTGGATCGAGCAGCTGAAGAGTAGATGAGGAGTAAATGGAGAAGCCAGCTATCCAACCAGTTGTAGTGACCAGATGACGATCAGTAAGGGCTGGCTTTGGGCAAGAGCTGGTATTTGCCATGTCTAGCTCTTGGTTGACTGCCATTCATATTCACTACCATCTATACGTTGCTTAGAGCGCATCAAGCCAACATCTTTGACATTCGTTCTATCGCTTGTATTTCACTACTGCACAAGTTGATTATTGATACTAAAAAAACATATATTGAATATTCAGAAAATCGTCTGAACTGTTCTCTAGTGGCCCGCACTAAGAGACAAATCGCAAGGCACATTGGCTTCTTATACCACCATGGGTTATATAACTCCTATACACTGATAGAACCTTCCAGAAGGTAATGAAGTCCCACTGAGGTTCATGCTTTTGGGATATCTTTGAGCAATGGCAGAGCCTTTGATTGGAAACAGGCTGAATCATCCACCACATCCACCACATCCACCACCACCGCATCCACCGCTGCATCCTCCACCTCCTCCACCACTACTACCATCAGAATCACATCCTCCACCACCGCAGCCACCACTACTGTCAATAGCACCGGTGGCACCAATACCAATGGCACCAATCACACCAATCGCAGCTGGAACACCCGCAAAACCAGCACTACCCCTTATACCAATTGTATCACCAGCACCACCACTGCTTACATCACCACTAGTGCCGGGACCAGCAAAGCTGAGACCAGAAGGATGGGAGTCCATCTCGCCAGCGGCTACGTATAATGGCGTATAATCTTCAGGTTCCGTTCTCATACTCATACTACCACATTTAGTATTGGTATAACCTGGATGGAAACCGTTTCTAATTGGTTTTGAGGGGGGAACAACATACAAGCTATCACTGAAATCAATCATATTTGAATCTGGGGTCGCTTCATCTTGTTTAGCAGCAGCAGCTTTCTTTAGTTCCTTTGGTGTTTGTGGGACCCTTATAGCGTTATGGATACTGTAATGAGTGAAATTCAAGTCATTATCATTACTCTTCAAGAGACTACTATTTTTCATTTTTTCAGTCAACTTTTCAACTTCCTGTTCTTTGGTCGCTTTTTTGGTGAATATACTATTCTTAGTCTTTAGGGATGATACTCTAACATGCTCGCAATATTTGCAAAAACACATGGAATAACTGTGGCCGAATATTTTGTAGTAAAGCTTTGCTGTTCTACGAAAACCATCATTTAGCTTACCCACACCTATCTTATCATTGTGATCAACCACAGAATTACGCTGTGAATGAAGACAATCATCAAAATAATAGTACATCGATAATTGATGAGTATGCCAAACCAAATCGATATCTAAAGTTGGTACCAACATTTCTGAAGGAGCATAGTATGTCAAGAGCTTAAAAAAGTTCGAGTATCTCACAGTAGCCTCAGAAAGGGTTTCTTCAATAACCAGAAAATGGAGCCAGTCAAATCTATTCATCTTTTCCACAAACTTCTCTTGTCTTAGAACACATCCCACCAAGTCTTCTGATACCTCAAAAGAGTCAGGGATTGTTGCATGAATTAAGTTCATTAGAAAATAATCTTTTAAAAGAGTGTGGACCATTGGTTTATAATGACTCTTCTTTTTGGCAGGCTTAATGTAATATGCTAGATCTTCATGCCAATAATGGTAGTCTGGAATGACCAGTTTAATATAATCACTAGATTGTTTCACGTTCTTATTCTTATCATAAGATATCACGCTAGAAAAGTATTTGAATGATCCTGGTAAAGGTCTGTCGTCCATGACATCGGCACTCAATTGAGTTACTATTTGGTTTTCATGAGTAATCACATAAAAATGCATCCAATAATCTGTGAAGCAGGCATCCGTGGTAATTTCTCCTCTAAATTTTGAGCCCGCAAACCCACCAGAGGGATTCTTAATGTATAAGGCGTCTTTGACAACTTTCTTATTGCACATTGGACAATAAACATTCACTGTAAGATCAAACATACGGAAACTATCAAAGGAGTAAATCAAGTCGTCTGGAACCTCAGTAATCTCTTTCAATATATTTGTATATTCCTGCTTAAAATGTTCTGCCGGATTGTATTCAAAAGTATAATTATCAATCAGATCACTAATATCTTTCAAAGGCAAGGGTAAATTAGCAAAGACTAAAAAGCTGTTTCTAGCAAACGAATCATAAAATGAGGTAGGGTTCAATAAAAAAGCATGCCATACCATAATAACATCTAGAGGTGGTAAAGACTTGCTCAATTCAAATGCTTCTGGGGTTAAGGAAGACTCTTCAAAAACTGTTTTCTCATCATAATCGAACACCTCAGTTTCTATTACAAACCTTGTCTTACATGCTGTCACATACAAGAGAAACCTTCGGACAGCCTGAGTGACAAACACTTGCCACGTCTTGATCCTTAACTGTTCGTCTTCAATGTCGCCAACAATTTTCTTCTTCAATTCCCCAAAAGCTCGAAGGAGTTTGAGGTGGGCGACAATATCAGGAAGCCGTGGAATCTTATTAACATGGGTTGTGTTTGGGTTTCGTTTTCCCTCTTTGTTGATGGAATCGAGGTATCTCAAGGAAGCAAAATCAGAAGAGCCAGCTGACTCGAGAATGCTAGCGAAACGAGGAACTGATGGGTGCCCTTCTTTTTCAGTGTATGCTGGAGCTTGAGACTTCTCGACTGGAGGTGTGATATCAGCATCATCAGCGACAGCAGCTGAATAGGAGGGTGGTAGGTCTTGATCCTGTCGTTGAGTTGGGGGTGTATGTGGAGGCATTGGTCTGTTGCCGGGACCATTGGTTGGATCCTTTTCATCACCAGATTCGTTTTTGGCTGTTGTTGAATATTCTCTCATGAAAAGTTGCTTAAAATTGATTTAATTTTCAACAGGATTAATGAACCAATTTATGATGCAAAAAACTCGGTTCGTATATTTCGCGCCTCCACAGTGATGGGTCATTCTACGCAGGTACCACACAAGCCCCTTGCTAGGATAAGATCAGATCTGGATGACCAACTGTATCTCCGTGTAGTCAATTAACGGAAGTTGATCATGACAGGGTTTACATCAGACGATTCACCTGAGTCGGACACTTCCTACGAGCCGAAAGTCATACGGCCACACCGCTTTTACCAGCCACATGCTTATCGTAATTATAGGTTATGCCTCGTAAAAGCTACCCAAGGTTATCCGGTTTGGCGATTCCTATTGAACAGTAAATATACGAAAAAAAGGAATAGACGTTACTACACAGACGGCTCACAACGAGGGCATCCAAGTAGCCACTGAGTGCTGGTCAAGGTGGGGATGTCAACGGTTGTGGAATGAGCCTGTCTTCAGCTCCGCATGGAAATACGAAATGCATGATGTCAGTTAATCAACGGTCAGATGCAAGATGATAGGTATGACGTCAGTAGAGTAACAAGACAGAATTGTGGAGAGCGGAAAATAAGATCCGTGTACATGCCCTTCTATTAGTCTTCCTCTTATTATCTGATAAGGATCACTTGGGGTCTTCCTTGTTGCCGGAAGGGTCACATTTTTGTTGTCAATAGGAGGAGTTTTACACAGGTTTCGGCCGAGCCTATTAGAAACGGCCAGTCTTAGATGGGGTGACAAAAACCAACTTGAACTAAGGGGATTAATTCTAAGTCAGTTCTTTCGTGATAGTTGATGACTGACTTGGAAGGGATCCCGGTTAGGGATTGCAATTGGTTGAATCATATTTCACAATTTTCATGGTGCAAAATACCAAAGTTTTGATCAAGATACTAATGGAATTGAATTGCCAACTTTGCACCAAAAATAGGTAAGTGAATAATTGAAATTACTATGCCATGATCTGACCCTTGCCCTGGACTCCAATCAAAGGCTCGGTGAGTTCCAGCGTCCCCATAGGTTTATAAAATACCCTTCTAGTCTAACTTAGGAGTTCTAAAATTTAATAGGTAGCGAGGTGATACAGAAACGAATACTTAATAGCTCAATTTACGAATAAGGTTTATCAACTCTATTAATGTTATCAACCAGATCCAACTCTTAAGAAATACTGTCATTATTTGATTGAAGATACCTATTTCAATTTTAATTTCTTCGCAACAACGATCACCAAGTGTTCAAGAATATCGACAACCAACTACTCATTCACAAATGATAGTTGAAATTTCTTGTACCTAACATTGATGGATCTGTATACGTCCACCAGCAAGAATAAAATATTCATACTGCTCTTAACTGTTTCTATTTATATTGCATTCGTTATATACTGTTTACTCGCAAAATGAACTCTTCTTATCGTCTATCAGGAGAAGCTATTGCTGTCATGTAACTTATTAATGTTTATCATTGGATCGTTGATATATTCTGTGTATTACACACTGGTCAAGGCTTCAAGGAACTTACCAGCCTCGCCTCTTTCTTCTGCTCTCATCAAACTTTCTCCAATTAAGAAACCATCAACGTTATCTTCGTATTTGTACTTCTTGACATCGTCAACACTGGTGATACCAGATAAGGCGAGTACCAAAACATCACCCTTTCTGTCAGAACCCTTAGCTTGGTCCACCAAGGAACTAGTGGTCTTCAAGTCCACATCAAAGGTAGTCAAGTTACGGTTGTTAACACCAATGATAAGTGGTTCTGCATTATCACCCTTGTACTTCAACGCTAAGGCTTGAACCAATTCTGGAGCATCATTGACCTCAACCAATGGAACCATTCCTAAAGACCAGGAGTATTCGTACAATTCTTGAAGGAGCTTGGCATCGTTAAGCATCTTGACAATCAATAAAACAGTATCGGCACCAGCCAATCTAGCTTCTAAGATTTGGTATTTGTTGAAGATAAATTCCTTTCTCAAGATAGCTGGTCTGGAGTAACCTTCAGCAGTTGGAACATCAACCACCTTACGGATCAATGACATATCTTCCAAAGAACCCTTGAACCATTTTGGTTCGGTCAAAACCGAGATAGTAGAACATCCGTTACTAGCATAGGTTAAGGCTTGCTTACCTGGGTGAGCTTGAATGTTGATGTCACCCTTAGAAGGAGAAGCTCTCTTGAATTCGGATAAAATAATGGTCTTACCCTTGGTGCTGGTTTCCTTCAAACGGTCGTAGAAGTTGATTAAGCTTGGAGCAATTCCTAAAGAATAAGCTTCTTCTAATTGTTCGAAAGATTTACCTGGTAAAGCTTCTATGGCTTCGTAATCAGCCTTACGTTGCTTGTAGATCTTGGTCAAGATGTTTTCCTTGCCACTCTTTGCTTCCTTGCCTGAAGCTCCTGCAATGTTGGTTATAACACCTGGTTCTTTTTCCCAGGTACCTCCGTTGATGGATAATAAGTTGTCAATCATTAATTGACCAGATTCGGTCAAAATTGACTCTGGATGGAATTGAACACCTTCAATGGCGTATTTCTTGTGTCTAACACCCATAATGACATCTGGTGACGTTTCGGTGTTAGCAGTAACTTCCAAACCTTCAGGTAATGACTTTAAGTTACCTGCCAAAGAATGGTATCTGGTGACAGCCACGGATTGTGGGACATTTGTAAACATTCCCTTACCATCATGTTTAATTTGAGTGGTTTTACCATGGACAATCTCTCCCGCAAAATCAACTTGACCTCCAAACTCTTCAAAGATACATTGTAAACCCATACAGACACCAAGAATAGGAAGCTTACCCTTGAAGTGAGAAATGGCCTTTCTACAGATTCCGGAATCGGTTCTTGGGTGACCTGGACCTGGTGATAAAAACAACACGTCCGGGTTAAGCTTTTCAATTCCTTCTATGTCAATCTCGTCATTACGGTACACGTCTACCTTGCCACATAATGGTGACTGATGAAGGTATTGGTAGATGTTCCAGGTGAACGAGTCATAGTTATCGATCATAAGAATATGCTTCTTCTCCGACATTGTGATTCGATGATATTTTCTTTTCTTTTCTTGTTGTAGGGGCAGTGGGGTGGGAGTGGGAAAACGGGGTTTATTAGTGACTGGTAACTGGTAACTGGTAACTGGTAACTGGTGACCTGAATCGGGTGCAGATGGATGAGTATTTATGTCAAAGGTGCGATTTTTCACTTCTCACAAATTGATGAGTCAGGTGCAGTAGGACATAGGAAGGATTGGAAGATCAGGTAGGAACAACGTCGTATATGCACGAATAATATGAAACAATCAGCCATACGCTCCGTATCCATGGTCAATTGTGGTGGGAAATTGCGGTTATTGGCCAATAGGTAACTTCGTAAGCTTCGTTTGAAGTGTACCAAGTTTGATGTGCTTGGTGACTGGAGAAAATGGTGCAAAACTAGCCATATTTGGGGCACCAGCCTTGTCGTGGTTGCACCTAGTTTTCACTTATATTTGAGTAGGAGTGGCTCCTAATTTGGTGGAATGGGGCTTACCAGACATGGCCGTGGAATGGAGTAACAAGCCTCGCTATAGTTTTTGCGATCTTGACTTTGACCATGGCGATCTTTTTCTTTGTGCACTTGTGGGATCTTCAGCTTAAGATCGTTATTGTATCTGAAAGTTTTGTGTAGCCCAAGTCAAGACAATAAAGAGAACAAGACAAAGCATAGGAGCAACGGAAAAATAGATAGAGCACGTCGAAAGAGCCACCAGGCTCTTCTGGCTAATAAGTAGCGTGCTTGTGGTTTTAAGAGCTGTCAATAACTATCTCATAATAGTAATTAGTAATTAGTCTTCTGCAACCTTGTTGAAGATTATCTCCGGCTACGACTTGAAGTTGGACTTAAAGTGTCACCGTAAATCTGACATGAATGGAATATATCAATAGACTTCCAGAATTGGTTTATCCCCTCTCTCTGAAATTAGTTACTATTATTATTACAATATTCCATGTGTAATTGGAAACACTATTTCAGCTCATTCAATCAAGCCAATTACGGATGGAAACTCGTGTTCTTTCATCCAAAATCCATGGTTGTGATTGCTCTGGTGGTACGGTATTTTGCTCTATCTCAATTCTCTACATATCTCCTTTACTATTGAACTCGATTATTAAAATATTATTTTAGACTTGTTTCAAGTTCCTATGAAGTTGAACCGTTAAACTATGCAGCCTTGTGATCGTTTAGACACTGTTCAAAGAACAAAGATTGGTTCTGATGTTTTAGCTTGAATTAATTTTGGGGGTTAGATCAACCGTGTGTATCTCTAATTGATGTAGTTGTTTTTTTTTTATGATTATTATTATTCTGTTTTCTTCAGTCTTAATCTAGCACTTACTGGCTCATCGTCATTTTGAATCTCAACACCTCTTAAAATAATAGAACTACAGAGTTCCAAAATCAACATGAATAATGATGATAAAATGGCGAGACAGTAGTTAGAAATACTAACACCGATATCTAACCAGGAACCTTCAGTTCTCACCAAGTAGAAGAAATTAAGGGACAAAAAGTCACTGGTAGAAATGATTAAGGTGGAAATGGTAAACTTTCTGATTTGCAACTGTTGACTCATTATTCCCAAACATGTGGATAACAAAACATAAGGAATAATTAATTTGACCATTAATAATGCACCCATGGTAAATGGATCAAAGATGGTAATCAAACGATATACAGAATCGAGTGAAAATGATGAGATCGAGGAAACATTACCAGTACCAAAGAATGCAACTTGTAAGAAGAAAAACCCAACAATACTAATTCTAATAACTTGTAACCAGTAACCCTTTGGAACTTGGCCAGTTGTAGCTTTAGTCTTGGTGATATCCAATTGAGAATACTTGAGAGATTCTTCAATTATCAACCATTGTAATAAAACCATAGAGAAACCATTGTAGAAAAGTAACTCGAATGAGATGGTCAAAATGGTGAAGTATGGTGTAAATGTAAGGAAAATGGTAAGTAAACGGAGTTGGTAATCAGATGATGGGTAAACAGAATGTAAGAATGGCCAGACAAATAAGGTGACAAATAAAGTACCCCATCCCAAAGCACATGAATGCATTGGTAAACCGTCTCTTTCTTGTAATGATAAGACAGAAACATTAGTAGCATATAGAATGACTGGGATAGAAATAATTTGTGCGATAATAATAGATTTTTGAGTAGAAGTAATTGATCTCTTGAAAACCTTCAAAGCACCGATGACAGCAATAATGATAGAAATTAAAGCACCAATATTAATTTGGAATAAACTTTCAACTTTAATAGGGTCCAAGTTGGTAAAAGTACCCATGAAAAGACATGTCAAGAACCAAGATACCTTTTGCAAGAATCCTAGTTTTGAGTTTTGAGAAACAAAGAATGGATACATACCCACAATTGCAAAGATCACTGAGAACATAAATCTGTGGAAAAATCCATAGGCAATACCTTCATACATACCAATAAAAGAAACACCAATAAGGATCTTGGTTTGAGGAGCCACTCCATGTAAGAATTGGTTCAATCCAGTTAACAAGTACCTCTTTTCATCAAGAATAGTGTACCAGAAGTATAATGGGAAAATGGCGTAAGCATAGTAATTGAAAGGAGATCCTTGGTAGAATAATACATAATTGATAGCAAGGGTTAAAGTAATGAAGGTTCCAATAAGAACTGGCGATTTTTCGAGTACAATCGATTCAGTGTCTGGTAGAATAAACAATTTCAAGAAAAGGTTGAACGAATAGACGATCCAACCAAAGAATCCCAAGGTAACAATTGATCTCAAAAGAAGCCAATTGTAAGTTTGTAAGTAAGTCAAACCTTCCAATGCCTTCTTCATCAATTCCTCAGACAATTCAATGGCTTCAAGTTCGGCTGCTAATTTTTCATGTTCACCTAAAGCATTTAATTGGACAGCGTTGATCAACACCTCAATCTTCGTCATGTAAGACTTGATGGGAAATTCTTGGAATGGACTATAAGGCTTGAACTTGAACTGGTGTTCGTAGACCTCTTTTTCCTTGACGTTATATTGTTCCACAATGGCCAAGGCATTGGCGTAGAGGGCCTTGATCTTGGTGACTGAATCAGTATCAATATAGTTCAATGGCAATTCACCAACTGAGTTAGAGGGATAGTTGGCACCAATCAAGTACGCCATCAAAGAGGCGATATCGGCTTGTTTGACGTCGTTTCTGACCAAATGGTCAAATCCCCAGGTGGCGAAGTAGTCTTCTTCGTAGCCATTAGAAACCGGATCTTGAGCCAATTTTTGGGCTTCTGGATCTGGCAAATCTGCCAACAATTTAGGTTTATTCACACCAGCGCCCCAAGCAATCAATGGAGTACGTGTATTATCGGGGTGACCATCACCATGCGAGCCGAAATCAGACATTCCGTGGTCGGCAGTGAAGACAAAAGCGGTATCTTCGTCGTCAAAGAACTCATGAATACGTGGAACCAACTCTTCTAATTTTTTATCAATATATTCGATGTTATCGTAGTATTCAGCGGAATATGGTCTGTAGGCATGACCGGCAGTATCAGGACCCAAAAGATGGAGGAAAAACACGTTACCGTCTTCGAGTAATTCTTTATGGAGAGTCTCATTCTTGGTCAGGTTGGCCATCAATTGGTCAAAATGTTTGAACACAAACGAGTCCAATTCGATGGAACTTTGACTGAAATCTTCAAATTCATGGCCATACATACAAACATCAATTCTTCCTGGAACCACCCCTTCACCGTAGGCAAACATGGGCAAGATATCTGGAGAACCAAAGGAATAAGTATGCTTGGATTGGTTGAAAAAAGAGTCGAAATCCACCGGGTTTTCCTTCCATCCTTTAGTAACAGCAGAAACGTCTTCGTAGAAACCAGCGATCATGGCCACATGCCCCGGTCTAGACTCGGTGGGCATTCTGGTGTTGGAAATACCCCAAGTACCTTGATCCATAGCGAGACTACGTAAGTAGGGTGCTAAGTACTTGGTTTCACCGGTTCTTGGATGCTTCAATTTTTGGAAAGTCTTATCCGCTCTTAAGCCATCACCAACAATAAGGAAGAGTCTCTTTGCGGGGGGGTTGGTGGTGGAAACGTGGTGGTCCATCCCATGAACAAGAGGCAGGACAAAGTAGATATCAAAGATGGACCATAAGTAGAAGAAATGGAACACGAGCCCGATCACGAGGAGGAGCTTGTGGTTGGCGTTCATCTTGACGACTGTTGGGGGGAGCAGTGAGGACCACGAGCGGGAGTGGGGAGTGTGTTGGTATTAACGAGGGAGTGTTAAAGAAGAGAACGAGTTGGTGCTAGTGGTTATCTGATTCGTGTTGATACGCGAAAAACAGGCCCCATTACGCGAACGCGCCCGATGAGTGTGGAGTCCATACCAACGAGGTAAAGAAGAAGAGAGAAGGCAATATTAAGAGAGAAGAAGAGAGAAGAGAGAAGGGTATGAAAGTGTCTGGGGGGCTGACTGGGGTGTGGTTTCCCGTTGTTTGCTCGCTTATAGCTTGTAATTTGCCTATCTTGAGTGAAATATCGCTATATTCACACTGTACTAATGGTTAGTACCGTAAATGAGGTGAGAGGTGAGAGATATGGAAATGACAGGGTAGGCGTGATTTTAGCTGTAGTATCCCATGGAATCAGTGTAATTCTAGTACTCGTTTTCTCTACTTGAACAGTGTGTTCAGGTGGTTTTGACGCTGTTTTAGCACCCAAAAATTATTAGGCCATGAGTGGACACTTTAATTAACTTCAACACAATTGTTCAGTAGCTGTGTCTTGCCGATTGAGCCTGTGGACTGTGCTATAAGTGACTACTGCTATTCTGATGCTACGTGACCACTGGTCTTGCTATTTGGGGCTCCACATTTCTCCTCTACAGAAGAATTGGTAGCTGTTGATTTTGCACTATTCATTTATATAATATTTTCACTTTTTTCAATTTTTGAATTTTTTCATATTTACTAGCATTCCGGAAAGCTCATATTAATTTGCTTTACTTTAACTATATAAGTTCTGAATTGATAGGAATTAAGAATTGTCCATTTTCTGGGTTGGACCTGGTAACACATAAAATTGGAAACTGCCATTACAGAGGAATCAAGTCATATCTTCCATCTTATTCCTCTAACAATAATTATAGTAATATCTACATTAAGATGATGTAATTATGTATTGTTGTATGTAGTCATTATGGTCATTACTATATTATTAAATTAGCATGGACTGTAAGAAATGATCCTTGTCATCTCCAAATCAATGCCTTTGCAAGCCCTCTAACCTCAATCAGATTTATATGCTATCTAATTTTCCTCATTTGGATTGGAACTCTTCCTTAAAGGTTTTGGCCACTTGCATCCACCTACAGTTTTGCTTGTATATGTTCATGGTATCATAGTACAATCTCAACAGCTCGTTGAATTGGCCCACAACTTCCATATCGTTTTGCAAGCATTTTTGATACGTATCAAATGTGGCACCAATGTCCAACTTTTGGAGGTTAACATCATCTCTCTTAATTCTCTCTACTTGATACTCAGTAACCTTCTTTTTATAATCGGTAAATTGTTCCTGGTAATCCTTGATTGTTGCTTCATATTCCAACCATTCTTGTTTGCTAGATTCCGGATTCAATTGAGCTGATGGTGGGGTTGGTGCATGTTCATTGAATTGAATAAATGAATCATCAATATTATTAATTGCATGTCCCTTAACCGATGATTTATTGATTGGAGTTGAAAGAGTTTCTGCTTTGGTAGTACCATCATAATATTCAGATAATTTTGCACGTTTGGCATTGCTGGAAATATTGTCACTAATTTTTCTGTTCTTTCCTTTCTCTGTATCTGATTCATCTGGCAAACTAGTATATAAATCATTCATATTTACTGAATCAATGTCCACACCAAGATTCTTGTCCATTTCATCAAATTTAAATGCATTATTGGATGGTTTATGACGTTTAGTACTTTTCATTGGTGTATCGGAAGATTTTGAATTTCTTCTAATTGGAGTTTCGTTTGATCTGGCGTAACTGGTGTTTTGTTGCATAGGTGTTCTTCTAGGCGAAACTGATCTTCTCTTGAAGGGGTCAGCTCTTGGCCTCATGTTGACAGAATTGTTGAGAAGGTCGTTAAGTCTGCTTTTAACCAGCTCATCATCAAAGTTTATTTCATCACCTTGGTACAGGTTCTTTGGAGTTTTAATACTTTCTTGTGGTTTCTCTTCAGGTACCTTTTCGGATTTGACTTCTGGTTGTGGTTGTTCTTCCACTTCTACTTCCAGTTCATCCTCCTGTTCACTTTCTTCTTGCTTAGGATTTCTGCCTCTTTCTTCATCCAGAACTGAATAGAATGAATCTTCACTTCCTACCTCATCATCTAAGACAATTGGATCACTAGAATCGAACCCTTTTCCATGCCTTCTGTCTCGCTTTTCATATTGGGCATCCAAATTGTCCCTTTGATGACTTTCGTAAGCTTTCCTTGTAGCTTCTGCTTTTGCTTTGAAATAGTTCTCTTTATTTTTTTCTAATTCTTCTGCTTCTTTCTGTCTTTGCTTTTGGCGCATTCTTTCTTCAGCCCTGGCCCGTTCAAGCATTTCTTTCTTCAATTGCTCACTTTGAAAACGTGCTCTTTCCTCCTCTGCTCTCTTTTGTTCATCATCTTTTCTTCCACCATAAACATGTTGATAAAATCCATAGTAACCAGACCCTGATTTGAAATTGGATGTGTTTGACCTCTGGAAAAAATGGGAGTAGTTGGAAGTGAAAGCATCGAAGGCACTTCCAGGACCGGAATGGCTTGAAGTTGGAGCAGATACACCTATATGTTCTGCATCATACTTTGCTTTCGATGTTGTGTTTCCTAAGACTTCATAGGCATTGCTAATGTCAATAAACAAAGAATGATGTTCCTTATTGGGAGTTTTATCAGGATGGTACTTGAGACTGAGCTTTCTGTATGCACGTTTGACATCCTCTATGGATGCTCCACGAGAGAGCCCAAGTACCTGATAGTAGTCAGCCATGATGAGCTACCCGTAGTTGGTTATTGATTCAAAAATACCACAATAGCTTGTTTTGTCAATATGTGCGCGAATAGTTTGATCTGTGTCACCCACCGCGAATTTAGGTGCAAGGAACCAGCCAATATGGCAGTTCAAAAAGGATGGACTAAGGAGAACTGGTAGGAACAAAAAGCAAAATATATATCTGAAAAGAGACAGCAAGGGTTGAAGGTGACCATTCATTGTTTTGAGGCGCATGAGATGTTCACCACACGCTTGCCAATGGGTTGCCTTTAGCTGTAGCATTTAGGAGTGAGACTCCTAATAGATTTGTTGGTTTGGATGGGAAGGGGAAGTGGTGCAATCGGGGCCAAGTTGTAGCTCAGGAAGTGTTACGGTATCGGAGTGCTGTTTGAATGAATATGAGTATGTTGGGCGGCCTTGAACTTCGGAGGCCCTGAACTTCCGAGGCCCTGAACTTACCAGAACTTTCGGACTTCTAAGCGAGATTTGCTGCCATTTGTTCCACTTCCTACTTTGCAATTTGAATATACAAGCGGGTGCAAATGCATTTCATTTATACTTCTGGAGAAGCAGGTAGAAGGTCATGCCTTATTGAAGCTAATGACGTGTTCTTTCTTGATCGTGTTGATTATATAAATGGTGACCATAACTGGATTTCCACTGTTAAATGGTTGCAAAGAAAGTTAAAGCTTTGATGTCCTTCACTCAACATAAGCCCATAACATCCATACACAGAATTAACAATCGGATTGGAAACACACCAGTCTGTCGAACAATGTCATTACAGATATGGACAGCTAAGGTTGAACCAGGTACTCCTGTTGATGATGTGGACCGAGCAGGCCAATGCATCTGTTAAAGCCAACCACTGGTATGGCCAGCTCGACGGAGCTTTATCAAGCATGATATTGTTACTTGTCTTCTTAGGCACATCAGCCTTATTGGTTTGATCCGCATAGATTATTGATCCAGCCTAGGCTGATCTGTTCTACACTTCTGGTTGGCACTTGTGCTTTCGTTATTTTGCACCCAACTCAACGCCATCAACCACTACTCAAACACATACAGAAAAGCTACCAATAACTCATGAAGAAATCCCAAGCACTCACCTATTGATACTTGGCATTTCTTGTCTTATAATTAAGAGCTTCATCATCATATTTTTCCCTCCTTCCCCCCCCCTTTTTCCTTGGAAGTCTATGTCCTCGGATGATCTTTGTGGTCTCATTTCAGTATCTCCTACAAATCCTAAGCCAGCCAATATGCCAGAAAATAATGTACTTCCATTCTAGAATCGCTTGCCTATTTTGAGTCATTTCGACCAAAGATATTACCTGAAATCATCTACTCTGTGTCTCACAGATTTAGATTCTTTTTGGAAAGAATACTATAAATTGAGATAGTTGGTGGAACGTTGACCATTGCAATATTGCAGCAATTTTTGGGCACATTGGCTACGTACTGGTGTGTCAACTTGAATTTTATTATGCCAGATCAAACCCAGTTTTTCCAAGAATTTAGATATTTTTTTTGCATACACTTGGTGCTGAAAATGTTACTTAAGTTATTTAGACTTTTATGTCACATGCTACAGGAGAAGGTGGGATTTTGAGCTATAGTGTCCCAACTGTTCTGTTCCAACTAGATCTGGTTCTGATTCAATTCCCCGGCTTGACCAATTGAACCAATGATTTTCTGAGTGTATGGCCAAACATCACCAATATTCAAACGTGGAGAACCAACCAACTAACCAATGGCAAAGTTGTTCCATGAGCGGTTAGGCGGAATACCTACAGAAACTCTCGTACTCTACTAGTTTCTCCGATTCACTCTGAACTTTTTTTTCGCTGGTACCAGGATCCATTACATCCTCCGGAACTCTAACCCTCCAAACTGATAAAATCACGTGTCTCTCAGTGGTCTTCAAGGGCGGTGATTTAAACGACCTAATTCCTCTAATTCACCTTTTCTTTCTACTGATCATCATGGGTTTCTTTCACGCCACCTCTCCAGACGGAACCCACGTATTCTACAACAGCAATGTCAAAAAATACCTCTTCCTTAACGGTACCAACGAGTTGGAAGTTTCCGATACTATTCCAACCATTTACACCAAGTTGAGCCTCGGACAACCCCAAACTGCCATCTCATGTATTATTGGTACCATCAAATTAAAGATCAACAAATATGTGATCATAGCTGACAACCATACTGTTACCGGTCATGTTTTGGATGGTGAAATTGCCAAGATCACTTCCTTTAAGATCTTGCCATTAGGTAAGAATGATTTTGCCAAATCAAACCATGAAGAAACTCAATATTTGGATTTATTGAAACAACAATTGAACAATGCAACCTTGTACTATTCCATTGGTAACAGATATGATTTGACCAACTCTTTACAAAGACAATATACCACCAAAAACATCTCTTACGACAAGCGATTTTGGTGGAATGGTTACATGAGTGAAGATTTCTCCCATGCCCCAGAATTCATTACTCCTATAATTTATGGTTACTTCAAGTCTCATTCTGCTTCTTTTAACGGTCCTCATGGTTTGGATTTTGCCTTGGTTACTCGTCGCTCTGTTCATAGAGCTGGTACCAGATACTTCCGTCGTGGTATTGATGAAGAGGGTAACGTGGCCAATTTCAATGAAACCGAACAAATCTTCACTTCCAAGGATAAGCAGGTCTTCTCTTTCTTACAGACTAGAGGTTCTGTTCCAGTTTACTGGGGTGAAATCAATAATTTGAAGTATAAGCCAAACTTAGTGATTTCTTCCAAGTCTTCATTAGATTCTACCACCAAACATTTCACTGAACAAACTGAATTATACGGCCAAAATTTCTTGGTCAATTTGGTTAACCAAAGCGGTTATGAAAAGCCTGTTAAGGATGCTTATGAAGCTGCTGTGGAAAACTTACCTCCTACTTTGGCTAAGGATGTCAAGTACATTTACTTTGATTTCCATCATGAATGTAGAAACATGAGATGGGATAGAATCAAACTTTTATTAGAAAGATTGGTTGAATTAGGCTACACTAGTGATAACTACTTTCATATTGATCTTGAATCTCATACCATCAAGTCCACTCAAAACAAGGTTGTTAGAACTAACTGTATGGATTGTTTGGATCGTACCAATGTTGTTCAATCTACTGTTGCCCGTTGGGTATTACAAAACCAATTGACCAATTCTGGCTACTTACCAAAGGACAATATGACCCCATGGGAAGTCTTGGATCCAAGCTTCAACTTGTTCTTCCAAAATTTCTGGGCTGATAATGCCGATGCAGTTTCTAGTGCTTACTCTGGTACTGGAGCTTTAAAGACTGATTTCACTAGAACTGGTAAAAGAACCAAGAAGGGTGCATTGAATGATTTGACCAATTCCATCACTAGATACTACAAAAACAACTATAAAGATGGTAGTCGTCAAGACTCCTATGATTTATTCTTGGGATGTTACAAACCTTTCCAAGATGCTGTAAACTCTCCATTTGTTGATAGAAGACCACCATACGTTCAATTGTTACCATACTTTATGGGTACCTCATTATTGGTCTTTTTGGCTATTTTACTTTATCCAAGAGGTTCTATCACTGACATCAAGAACTTGGTGGTTCTTGGAGGATGTCTCTTGTTCAATATTAACAGTTTGTTCCAATTAAATAAGAATGGTTACCAATATGTCAACTGGCCAAAATTACAACAATTAGATTACCTTAAGAAGGTTGATCTTTTTGATTCTGAAGGAAAATTAACTGGTATCAGATATGAAGAACTGGACAACTTCAGAACTGTTGGAAAGAAGAAAAACTAAGAGTAATAAAATCAAGCAATTTAAAGAATTCTAGAGTAGAACTATCAATTTCAAACCCTTTCTTTTTTTGCACAGTATTAATATCAGCGAAGTATAACTATAACCAATAACTAACTCCAATGATTTGTGATCATTATTAATTTAGTGGTAAATTATATATAAGAGACCACGACTGATAGAGAATCATGAGTGGAGAAGTGCCACTGATTAGCATATCATTCTGAATATGAATTAGTAGTACCTTTATTAAATGTTTAAAGACTAGTAAGATTTGGGAGGTAGGTATTGTAGAGGACTTTAGATTATTTTATGGAGTTGTTGTAATTTTGGGCCAATTTTGGGTGCAAATAGACTGGAAATTTTTTGGCTAAAAGAAGGTTTATTGGACAAAGAGGATAATGGTTATCGATATTAATAACTTGGTAATGCTGTAATTTATTGAAGCCTTCGAATGGCTTTTAAAACCGTTGATTGGTGTTAATTATGGGAGTTATGGAGTAAACCCTTAAGTTGCAGCGAAACCCAAAATAATAGCACTAAAAGTGAATGAAAGAAAGATTTAATATTCTGTTATCTGCCAATTACTTTCCATGGGTGGGATTGCAACGTCGTGTGTCAATTTTTACAATTATTCAGACAATTTTTAATTGTATTTGGTGGGTATATTTGGTGGTTTGTGGCGATAATTCACCAGTAAGGCTCAAAATAGGACGAAAATTTCTCTGAAAATTGGCTCATAAATTGTTTGGTCTGGTGTTCCAGGCTTACATTGTAGCTTCTGTTTTTCCCGCTATTATCTGTCGTCCTTTTTAGGGTTCTTTTTACCAGATATTTAGATATTGCGATTACGTAATCCACCCGTTTGTGTAATTTTATCGACACTGTTCAGTATTCAACTCAGATATAAACCGCATAGTACATTACATTTACGAAACCCTTTTAAACCACACATCATGTCAGATATTTTAGAGAAGTCATTGGATGACATCATCGGCGAAAATAACTCTCGTAAAAGAACGTCGGGGTCTCGTAAAGGTGGCCTTGCCAGAAAGAACCCCATCAACAAGTCACGTTCTAAACCTCAACCTCCAAGAGAGTCTAGACATCACCACCATCCAAATCATCGCTCTTCTCCAAACGTTGGCCTTCCTCGTGATATAGTCTCAATGGCCGGCTCCAGGCCTGTGCTCAGAGTCAGAAACATCCATCCAGATTTAAATGGTGAAGATTTATCCAATTTATTCGGATCCATTTCGCCAGTTGATTTCGTGAAATTTGATAACAAGAATGATAGTATTGCTTACGTTGCTTTCCAAAGAGATAATGCCAGAAGCAATGCTGAAGCTATTGCCAAATACGATGGTAAGAAGGCCATGGGGGAAACATTGGTGGTGGAGAGTGCTTCATCATTGGCTTCTCGTATTGGTAGTCTTCCAGTGAGGAGAGGAGGACCAGACCGCGAAAGACGTGGAGGTGGACGTGAAAGAGGCCCTGGTGGTGCTAATTCTGGTGGTGCTGGTGGTGCTGGCGCAGCAAAGCCAAAGAAGACCAGACCAGCCAGGCCAGTCAAGAAGTCGGCTGACCAATTGGACGATGAGTTGGAAGCTTACATGAGTGGAAAGTCACAAACTGAATTGAATGAGCAAAAGCAAGAGAAGCAGCTTGATAACCAAATGGAAAATTACTGGAAGGAAAGTGCTCCGGCTGTAGAATCCGACACTACTGCTCTTGTTGCTGCAGATAACGGAAATGGCCAGAGTCACAATGGTGGTGATGATGACATGAACATCGACTAATTGAAGAGAACTCGAAAACGATCTGTCTAATTGGACGGAAGGAGCGCGTGGTGGTGGGCCTGCAAAAAGACTGTCCTCAAAAGTCAATCACTACGGAAAGCTACTGGGTGTAATCAGTGGCATTTCAGGTTTGCTAAATCGAAAATAACTAATCAATAACCTATAAATATCAAAAAATGGCTCTTTGGGTTCTCCGAGTGATTTCCTCAATTGACGGGTCTGAAATCCAAAAATATAAAGCTCCTGCTATCCGCCATCTACTTCCGTTCCCGACGCAAATGACCTTGAATAAATATGTATAAATATAACATCTGTACTTATCGAAATGTAGAGTTAATCATTGATTCTTTACTTATATCCACGCTAGTAATGGCATAAATACCGGTTAATATGACACCTGGTCTGGAATGTATATTAATGTTAAATTACGTAAAGTAATTAGTAAATTAAAAAGCGAGTACATAGATTAAATTGAGCAGGTCGATTTGCTAGCCAAATTAAGTAAATCAAGGAAATTAAAGAAATTATATTGGTAAAACTAAATTAATTGAATTAGTTCTTTGAGTAAATTAAGTGAATAAAATTAAGTAGTTTATGATATGAGATATGAGACTGAAAGAGTAGAGAATGCAGATGAGGCTTTGGACCTAAAATAATAGATTGGATATGAACGGGACAAGATGAAAGAATATTTATCTAGATTATTCGAAACTATTACAATTGTTATTGATTGGATTTATATTAATTAAATTGCAAAATAGCCGAAGGCTTGGTATATTATTATTCTAGTGTTTTATTAATGCAGTTGATAAATCAACTATTATTGGTCAATTATTGTTCAAATCGACGATCAGCAAGTACAACTTTCTGGACTTCTTTCTCATGGCTTTACCATACATCAAGAACGGAATAATGCATGCAATTGAAACAAAATCAATGACAGCTAATGCAATATAGGTCTTGGCGGTACCGGAAGCTTCAAGCCAAAGAGAGCAAACGAAGGTGAAAATACATGCTAGAGTGTTGTTGATGATGGAAACACAGACCATTCCTTGAATGACAATTTCTGGGTAAGAATCCATAAGATAAGACATGGCAGTATCACCAATGGAACCCCAACCAAAGCCAATAAAGCCTAAACCAACATAGATGGCTTGCCATGGCCATTCTCTTGCGGCACCAACCCCGAACATGATAAGGCCCGCAGGTGAAATAATTAGGGTGATAAAGAGGAGCCAGAGTCTATACTCAGGTTCCATGACACCGCCCTTTCTCTTGGCTATCCAGAGGACGTGCTTATCGGAAACAATACCAGAAAGGAAACAGCCGATGACAGCTCCGATCAAGGTGGCTACGTTCATAATCCCTACCCCGGTTTCCGACTTATTCCATGGAGGATTGTAGAAATAAGTGTCCTGAGTAGTCAAAAAGAAAGTCATATAAGCGTCCTGGAGACCCCACAAAATACCCGAGAGCCACACTGCTGGAAGGGTAAATACCTTGAAATAAAGAAAGAATCTCCTGACGTACTGCTTGAACCCATAGCCCTGGAGGTACGATGCTGGAGTGATCAATGCTACTTTTTTGTGGTAAGGTAAAGGCTTTTCGCTGAAGGCCCCGGACTGATGCTCTGCATCTGGTCTCAAGTGCTGGGACTCGGTCACATTAACTCCGTCACCGTCGACCTTGTCTTTGTCGGATTTTTCAAGCTCTTCCTGGACTGTCTGGGCTGTCCGGGACTCCACGGTGTACTTGGATCTCTCGAAGACTGTTTCTTCGCAGGTGAAGAGAATCACGATCAAAGTGGCTGCACAGATAATGGCACCCCACCAGCCGACCCATCTAAAGGTCTGGGACTGGGAAATAAGGTGGGCTATAAGCGGACCCAAAAACGACCCCACCGAAGTAGCTAAAATGTATAGAGTCAACACCGACCCTAACTGGTGCTGGAAGAAGATGTCGGATAACGACTGTTGGGCTTGGGCCTCAGCACAGGCTTCGGACATCCCCACAAACGCCTGGGACCAGATGGTATCGGCTGTTCTCTTCGACACAGCGAACCATACGGATCCAAGACACCCCGAAAGAATGCATATGATATAGGTGATTCTACGGCCATAGAGTGATGAGGCAGGAGCGAAAACAATACAGGACCAGCCGATGAAAAGGAAAAGCACTCCGGCCCCGGTGTTCATGGCGTCGTAACTGATGCCGTAGGCCTCGTTGAGCGAGTCTTGGGCTGCTCCAGCGTCGTTGGAAATGGCGGCCGTGAGGGCGGTGATGAAACATACCAAGATCAAATGGTAGGCTTTCCGCCAGTAGGACCAGTTTAATGGATCGTTGGGACTATCAGTAGGCTGAGGAAGTAGCACCACGCCTTGGTCGTTCTTCCTTAGTGGTCTGCGGGTGGTGAAGGTGTCGATGGACGAGTTGTCCAGGGACATGAACACCTTGATTGTTCCCGGGATGTAGTCATCACTGTTGCGGTTATTGCAAAAGTCGTTCATCAAAGAAACAGAAGGACTGTGAGTGAAAAAAAATCAGAATAATAAGTGGTAAATAACGGGCCTGAAAAGCTATCTCACATACTATTTGGGAAACCCAAGAGCACCTCTGACGCTTCGATAAATAGGGGGAGGGGAGGGAAAACTCTGTACCTGCTGAAAAAGGATGGGCAGGATCTGAAGGAAGAAGATGACTTTCCAAAAGATGATGAGAAAACAAGCAGAAAAAGCCTATCCACAAAAAGGCTGAAGGATGCCAAAGATGAGATATTATACGAGGCACGGATTACTGCGGGCTGCAAGCAGTAGGAAGCAAGGTAAGATTGATGCAAGGAACTTTGGGAGGGGCTGCGTTAAACCTTAAGATGAATAGAAGTGCCACTTAAACCTGCTGGTGCTCGAGTCTTAACAGCCAATGAACGGTGGTGGGTATGTAAATCACAGCAACTACCTCGATGAGATCTTATCAGTGTCACCTCGCAGTTTAAAAAAGAAAATTTTGGAACCCGAGACTCGAACTGACACAGAACCGTTTGAAGGTTTTGGTAGGCGCACGTCGGTGCTCCTCTAACATCACCTTCAAAATCCGCTAACTACACTCAAAACAGCACCCATCTCTGTATTAGTATGGACGTGGACCAGAACACATTGTTAACCTGGTGTGATGATCTTCACCAGGTTAAGAGTAACGTGTCGCAGATCCAGGCGACCCTTAATCTGATTCTAAGCAAGACGCCCAACGCTTCAGATTACAAGGAGTTAATGACGATGATGGAATCTGTACCAGAGTCCACGGTGGTGGATCGCGCCAAATCACTCTTGGTATCAGCACAAGTGAAAGTAGGAGTTCGGCTCAAGCAGCTTTATGAGGAGGGAGAGCTTTCTCTTCTAGAGGCCTTGGCCAAAATCAACTTTAAGTCGCCCAATGCCGACAAGTACGTGGGATACTTTATTGATTATACGCCTGGAGAGATTACTCAAGCACTTAAAGACGAAGAAGCCAACACACAAGGTGCCAGTAAGTCGTTGGTGGCGTCGTCTTCGGGGTCATTGGAGTCGTATCCTCCATTGCTTCCTCCGTTATCGGATGATTCGATCTTGATCCGTGTACTCACTGATAAATCGTACCGTCAACCATCGGACTACTTGGAACTGGTAGGGTTCACTCGGGCCCATAATGCCAAGTTGGCTGTGAAAGGCAGATCGATTTTGGAAATGCTTATTTTGGACATTTTGGACGAATGGTTTCCTGATATCGATGAGGATGAAATATATGTTTTATGTCATAGAATCACCTCTAATGAAATACTATCGAAATTTGCCTTGGGTTATAATTTAATTGATAACTACAAGTACAATTTATCCAATGAAATCTCCATCAGTCAAAAATTGGCGGTTTTTTCCAATGTTTTCTTGGCCTATATTGGTGGATTGGTGGAAAGTTCGTTTTCTACTGAAGAAATCAAGATATGGCTTCGTCACTTATACTCTCCAATCATTACCGACCTCAATGTCAAGTCCTCGTCTCAGCCAGTCACCAGTATGGCGGTGAAACAGTTGGATTTGATCTTTAAGAAAGTGACCAGTCTTCACAACGTCGAGCCTGAACAGTTTGTGGTAGAGTACGTGCAATTGGAAAGCGACCCATATGTGGCCCAGCTCCAGATTAACGGAAAGGCCTACAGTCTTGGTACCAGTAGTAAAGATTTCGAGGGTGCTAAGGAGAAAGCCGCTAGTTCCTTATTTGAAAATAGAGAAAAATTGAATACCCTTATGGAAAATTTGATGAAGGGCTACCAACTGACCATTAAGACCGCCAGCTCTTCCGAAGTGCCCACTGCACCATCATCCTCTTCCATGACTGCAAACATGTACCAGGAACCGTCTGTTCCAGGTGTGTATCCAAGTTCCAGTGGAGCCGCTTACACCAATAGTAACCCGTCTGGAGTTCAGCCTTATGCGCAGCCATCGGCTGCTCCTTATGGTCCACCAGAAGTCACCCCATATGGGTTAATTCCCGATTATGGTACTAGTAGAGCTGGAATTGATAGTTCCGCCAAAAACACCTTGTACGCATTGCTTGGCCAGAAAAGGTTGACTCCAATTTATAAGTATCACAGAGCAGGAAACGATTTCCAGTCTACTGTTCTTGTGAACGATACAGTGTTGGGAGTTGGGTACGATCTTAATAAAAAGTTTGCCAGTCAAAAGGCAGCCATGAACGCTTTATCCAATGAAAGTGCATTGGCCAGCTTGGGGGTATCGACCAGTGATAATGGGCCTGAATCATAGATTATAGGTATATCGTCAGGCAAAAAATTATGTGTTACACAGTAAATAAAAAGAAACACAACAGCGGGATTGAAAATAAAGCCCAATGTCTGGCCTCAAAAATAGGCTCTTTGTTTGCCATGCTCCTGGTTGCTTGCAATTTTTAATTATGCCATCAAGTACTGGGTGCAAAATATTATAAAGGAACTTGTACGCGAATGGTTGGGGCAATAATAGCATGAACAACTACTTTTACGATTATGCTGGTTAGGAATAGCGACATCTAAGCTCGATAGTTACTAGTAGAGTCAATCTGAAATTGAATGTGTCAATGAATAAGGAACAGTATGGGATTTCAAGCACATGACATTTCTTGCATGAGTATTTATATAAATTAATGGATATAAATTTGTTAACGAAGGAGTTAAGTTAGAAAGCTTGCTTCAAAGGTATTATTAGTTGTACGTTTATTCACATTTGCTATTCTGTAGAATTTCGGTATTTTTTTTTTGAAGTTTTGATAAATCTGTGATTTTGGTAAATTTTTGAACTTTTTTTCAAAGGTATTGAAATATTTTGTGTTCCAATAGATTGAACACCTCAAGTGAATAGCACCAAGATTATTATGTCCCCACCTGCTCAAAAAATCCAGGCGAGTATTCAATAATTTTCAAAATTAACTATGTTGGTTGATAATTATAATTAATAGAATAAACTTTTCTGATTGCTGAAGTTTGGGTCTTCTGCCAAAAATTTAATGCAATTGCAAATCATAATGTGTATGAAAAAGTATGTCATGTAGCATTCAAGAATCAGATGTATGAAACTATAGTTTCTATGTGTTTGTAAAGTATGATAAGATATAAATATGTAACAAGAAAGTATAAGAGGTATAGAAGAAATGATATCTGCAGCTCAAAACTTACTTCTGTATGGAACCTGTATGTAATTTGAAACTCAAAGATGTATGGAAGTATAATCATCTGCAATACAAAATTTAATGATGTATAGAAGATGTATCTAATGCAATTAAATACCTTGAAACGCCTAGAAACAAATTGAACTATAATTTAAAACCTTCTGAAGTAAAGCGGAATTTTCGGCTGCAATAATCAACTTAAATAAGTATGCAAACAATTTTGTTAAGCAATTATAAACAATCTCATGTATAGAATGACTTTGTTAATGATATTTAAGAATTTGATTATGTATGTGGAAAGCTTGCGTAGTAAATTCAAAGCGTATACTGTTGAAGAAAACCTTGAGTTGCTTTCTCCATTAGTATTTTACAACATGATTACTCAACTAAAGAGACTGAACTAGAAACTACAGCAACATTCAACATCAATTTCGTCCAATCTTTCAAACATAGGTAGAGACTTTTGACTTTATACTGGCATACAACTACAACAAGGTCGACCTCAAGCTCCAAAGCCCAGCAATTGATTTTGCGGCCAAAAGTGGTTTCTGCCCTCTACAAGTGTGGCTTTCAGTGATATATCACCAAATCTGCAGACAACCCACATTTATTGGTAGCCCTGTAAAACAAAGAGGCTTGTAGCATTAAACACATAGATGTGGTATTATTGTATTATGGCTGGTGTGACTTTACCAGGTTGGGAGCAAAGACTAAGGCTACAGTCTCAAACAACAACTTACAAAGTAGATCCACATCGTTAGGTGGCGTCTCGAGTGAGCCACTTGCTTATACCGTTAGAAACCGTTACCAGGCCTCGAAGAAAGCATTTGCCTGCAAAACCCGCCACCAGAAGAGGACGCAGAAGACGCAGAAGACATAAACATCGAGCTTGCCTTTACGTTACGTGGGTACAAAGTGGTTGGATGGGCTAAGGCTAAAAGGGTTCCAAGAGTCATATACAGAAGAGAACAGACACTGACGAAAAGACAAAAGTCTGAATTCAGCCTAGCGGGGACCCTGGTCTGTCAAAGAGCTATTGGTACTGTCCCCGCTGGATCAAAGTTACTGGTGATGATTAGGTTTCTGGTGGTTGGTGATGGCGAGTGGCCAGTTGCAGCAATATTACCGATTTTGGTGTTTCTGGGCAGCTCACGTGCCACTCGCGCAGGGACTGTCTGAATCAACAGCCTTTGATCAATGGATCTGATCTGAACGTGTTTCACCGGCACGTGTACAGTCCCTTTGTCCGCTGAGGCTTCATCTCCTCACTGTAAGCTGTGCAGCCTGCCTGCCACTGCCGGTGATGCTGCGTTCAGGCTTCCATACATCTGCTTGAAACAATGCTTCAAGCACACGCTTCTGGCATTTGATTGCAACTCTGTCATTTCTTCCTCTTCCTCTTCCTCTTCCTCTACCTGCGCCCCTATCATTGCTAACCCATTCGCCAGCGACCGGAATGAGATGGCAAACGCTTGCTCACGTGGCCACGCACCAATCATATCGCCGCAATTCCCCTAATACCTCCGGGTGTCCACAGCATTTTTCACCTCCGAGTCTCGCCCTATACCGGACACACGAAAAATTTTGAGTCCTTAAAAAAAGCCTGAGCCTCTCGTTTTAATCTTTTTATTATATCATTTACTTCTTATCATAATGTCTGCCGCTCAAGCCCCAGTCCTTCCACAATTCACACTTGGTGACTACGCTACCTTCGCCCTTGCTGGTGCCATCGGTTGTGGTGCTACCCACGGTGCTATGACCCCAATCGATGTGGTCAAGACCAGAATTCAATTAGAACCAACCGTTTACAACAAGGGTATGATTGGTTCTTTCAGACAAGTCATTGCTTCTGAAGGTGCCGGTGCTTTGTTGACCGGTTTAGGTCCAACTGTCTTGGGTTACTCTTTACAAGGTGCCTTCAAGTTCGGTGGTTACGAATTATTCAAGAAGACCTTCATTGAACAATTGGGTTACGAAAAGGCCAAGAATTACAAGAACTCCATTTACATTGGTTCTGCTGCTTTGGCTGAATTCTTTGCTGATATTGCCTTATGTCCTTTGGAAGCTACCAGAATTAGATTGGTTTCTCAACCAACCTTTGCTAACGGTTTAGTTGGTGCTTTCTCCAGAATTTTGAAGGAAGAAGGTGTTGGTTCTTTCTACAACGGTTTCACTCCAATCTTGTTCAAGCAAATTCCTTACAACATCGCTAAGTTCTTGGTTTTCGAAAGAGCTGCTGAAGCCATCTTCAAGGCCATCCCAACTCCTAAGGATCAATTATCTTCCTCTTCTTTGACTGGTGTTAATTTGTTAGCTGGTGTTATTGCTGGTTGTTCTGCCGCTGTTGTTTCCCAACCTGCTGATACCTTGTTGTCCAAGGTCAACAAGACCAAGAAGGCTCCAGGTCAATCTACCATTGGTTTATTAGCTCAATTAGCCGGTCAATTGGGTATCAGAGGTTCTTTCGCTGGTTTACCAACCAGATTGGTTATGGTTGGTACCTTAACCTCCTTGCAATTCACCCTTTACGGTTCTATTAAGGCTGCTTTGAACTCTCCTAAGAGTATTGAATTATAAGCGTGCTAAATCCAATATAATGGAAGTCTTTTTTGTTTTTGTTGTTGTTGTTGTTGGGGCACTCTTGAATTGAAAACTCCTCAATATTAAAATAATTAACTTCTCCAACTAAATTTTAATAGCTAAACTTCATTAACCTGACTTACTTTTGTTTTGATGGCTTATATTAGAATTTTTAACATGATCTAGTTTATTGTGTTTTTGAATAGTATCAGTTGTCTAGATGGTCTAATGGACTATATGGATATGGGTTCCCGTTATATAGTATATTTATTCATCATCCTGTTTATTCCTCGGCTTTGTCAGCTCGCACAGCTGTTCTTGGGCATTACATGTAGTAGAAGTGCTAGTATTGGGAAGTAGGTGAAAATTTCATTACTATGACTCTTACACGGGACCAATCACGTGAAACACATCCAGATATCTATCTATAGATCATCAGGTTAGGTAAATGGAGCGCAATTGACACTTTTGTTGAACAAGGCATAATTTCACGCAGACGCACGTGACCACTCATGTCTTACCACCCGATGAGCCCTGCATATGCGGGCGGGTGCTTTGTCAAAGCAACAAAAGGAACGACAAAGTCATTCGGTTAAAGTTGATAGGATAGAAATGGATGACGAGTACCGAGGACCCAAACAAAAGATGAGCAAACTCAAACCAGAGCTTCAAAGATTGTAAAAACTTCTTTCGCATATTCAAAGGCACTGCAAAATGCTCGATGTCCACCCCCTTGTTCTATACCTAAACTTGCATGTAAATTGATTGGTCCCTATTCAATCCCCCTTTACCCCTCCTGCCCCGTTCAATCGACTTCAGTTCCATTCTAGTACTTGATCTGACCTATTATTGCTGCGCACCTAACGTGCCAATATCATTTCCAGTTATGGAATGCGGTGGGGTCTGATGTAATAGGGTAGTTGCAAAAAATTAACACAAAATGTAGGTCCGAATGCACCGATCATTCCTTGCTTCTAAACCTTGGGGGGCACGGTTCAGGGTATAAATGGCCCCAAATGTCCACTCTCCCACTTTTTCCTCTTTTCCAACCAGTTCAAGTTCAATTTCAACCATGCAATTCTTCTCATTTTTTGCTACTTTATTTTTGTGCCTTAATTTGGCAGTATCATTACCAACTAAAAGATTTTTCCAATCTTCTTCACCAGTTTTCAGTCTAATTGCCCACCACCAAGGCAAGGAATTTCAATATAATTTGGTCAAATTCGACGGTGAGGATTTGGGCTTGGGTGTGGATGAACCTGCCTTCTTTGGACGTATTAGAGCCAATCAGAATTATTCATTGAATATCCCATTTGGAAACAGTTCCAATGGTACCTTTTCGCAAAATACCAGTAAGGTAACATATCCATTGCCTATTAATGTGTTTGTTGATAATACTGGTAAGCTTACTACTGCTAAGAACAACTCATTCTCCCAAGATTTCGGTATTTCCAAGTCCTTGTTAACTTATCAAAATTCCAGTGATTTCGTAGCTTGCCCAGTTTACACTAATTACACTAATTCCACCACATTCAATTTGCTCAGTAACGCTACTGGTGTATCCAACAAGACCATTGAAAAATTCTACAATGTCTCTCGTCCTTATGACATTTACTTCAAGGGTGTATCTAACTCCACTAGAACTGGCTGTCCAAGGAACGTTACTGGTTACGATATTTCATTATTGGTCCAAGTTGCAGCCACTGTAAACTATGCTCCAGAAAACAATAACAAGAAGAGAAACTTAGAAGCTCCAACTAAAGTGGAAAGAAGAAGCGTTTTGTCTATTCTTTACTAGGCAATTGAACTGAATTCTTTCATTGTTATTTCAATTCACCGTCTAGAAGATTTTAATACGTTGTTGTGATAGAAATCTTGGAAACCGCATTGGTGGTCTCGAAGACTCCATGTTGTTTCTTCTTCTGATGTAATAATTTTCCACTCTTTGATACCCCTCCGTTGACGATACCATTTTCGTGCTATTTAGCTTAATTTGTATAACTAATTAAAGCAATTAATTCTTTAATAATTCCGTACAGTGCATGTAAAATTTCACCTATGCCAAGTGTGCCTAGTTATCTCGACCGAGTGATTAGGCCAGTTATTAGGAGCCGTGAAAAATTATCACGCTTAGTTACCATGCATATACTGTTCTATTGTGATTGAAATTCTCATCTCGTGCTATTCGTTACGTCAATGATATTATCAATACACAGTCTATATATATTCTTGAAAAAGAGGGTTGCAACAAAACTAATTCACAAATCAATAAAAAATATCAAACATAAAAATGCAACTTTGCTAGTCATAAAGAGATTGTTATCCACGCTGAAATTTAACAACGAAATAGTGAAAATGTGGATAGCATTTGTAAAAGAATTGAAGTTCATCAAAACGAAAGAAAATAAAAAATTATCACTAGCTCTTATCACTAGCTTCAGTAATTGCCTTAGACAACTCAGCATTTTCTGGATCTTCACTTTGTCTGCTTTTCTGGATCTTCTTATCAAAATAATAGACCAGAAGATATATAGAGGCTGAAATAAATTCCATACTGGTACCCAACACATATTCATATATAATAAATTTAGAATTTATTCCTTCAGCAGTGTAATTAGAAGAATCGAAATAATTCATTTCTTGAATATAAATTGCAAGAACACCAAAGATACCACGGACCAAAATAAATGGAGCAGCCAAAAACACAGATCTGACATATATGTTTCTTCCAAGGCTTTCATAGAGAGTAGCGTAGACTGCAAAACCAATGGCACAAACCGACTGTATTAAGAAAATAGATTGGCCAACGGTTCTCAATGCCTTGGAAGTATCGATTTTTGATTTACTGTTAGCAATTTCTGAAGGGTCAATTCCTGCCAACATAGCACCTCCAGCAATAAGAATTGAGTTGGCAGGGATCAAGATCCAGTGGAAAGTACGGGCTGGTGAATAGTCAGCTAACCATTTTCTTCCCTTAGGAAGAGACTCTTTTTTGGCAGTGATTTGAGCCTTGGTGGGTCTAATCCAGGACTTACCATAAGTATCGACTTGAGCTTTGGCAACATAGTGGAAAGTAGACAAGATAAGAATAAAGTAACCTTCAGCCGTAAACACCAAGTAGGCAATTAACCATTGCCAATGGTCGTAGCCCAAAGATGCAAAAGCGACACCACAAACCTGACCTGCGATTCTAAACACCCCAAATACCACAAAGAATGTATAAACTGTCTTCCACCCTTCACGGTATATGATGGTAAACCCGAAAGCAAGGTAAATAGTATATAGGGCCAAGTAAATTGAACCAGCAATCCCCGAGTCTTCAGATACAAAACCCATGGTAAAAATATAACTTAGTGTTTTTTCAAAATGTAAATATTATTAAAGGCTATATTATGAATATTATTACTATCAGTTGGATATGAGACAGTCCAAAATTGTGTAAGCGACGATTGTGTTTAAGTCTTATGAAATTGAGGGATTGGTTATGCTTTATATATTCGGCATTTGACCGGGGACCAAGAAAAGCTGTTTTCATTTAGTATGAAAGCATAGAAGCTCTGACACAGTGAAAAATGACTAACAAGGTTACGAGTTATGGTGGGGCTTTGTATTTTGTGGCTTGGTCTATAATTAGAGGTAAGACAATCCAAGGTAATGACCTTTTATGCCAGACGAATTATCATAGACCTGTAGAGGTGAAAAAAATAGTCAGCCGTTCCTGAAAAGCCTGGTCAATGTTCTTCTTCATAGTACTAAACCCAATGAAAAGATTGACAGACACGAAGTTCAGGGTCCAGTGCATACTGAGATGAAAGGGGTTGGCCTTAATCAAGACGGTTACACCAAAAATAGGTACCTGAAAGTATTAAAAGAATACCAAGAAAACATATTGTGAGCACTGTTATCAACCCGTACTTCACACTGTACTATATTATCAATAATAGAAACCACCATCCCAGCCAGTACTCAATTGAGTTTTCCTACACAGCTCCCATACTGTAATTAGCCCATCCTTGCTGTCTGCAACCCAATATTATTAGCAGTGTAGCGTTGGACACGGTGCCGCAACATGGCGGGGAAACCTGACAGATACGAAAGGCACGGCTGCTCAGACAATGTGGATCTTCATGGACCCACCAGTACACTAAGCCCTGGCAACATTCCACTCGTGACAATCACCTATTCTGGAACTTGGGTACCGTGCTAACGCCGTATATCGTACTATTACCAAGTGGAGGTTGCCAGTCGATAGATATGGTGGTTCTTTTGTGTTACCAATTAGGTTTGTAAGTCATGTATATCACTTTGGTTTTTGTTTGTTGCAGTTCACTAGCGTCCGTCCACAAGTGGCTTAAGTGCATGAAGTAATTCACTCCAATTCTTTCGTGACCTAAATGGTAAAGCATTGGTCAACCGCATAATTTTTAGAGGTACCCAACGGTTATGCGGAGATTCGTTGCAGAAACACTGTTTTTACCATTTACATGACATTGACATCTGCCAGGCGACGCTTCCAAGCATCTGGGCATGTTGAGATCAAGCTACCCAGATATACGAGAGATTTGCACCAACCAGTCGTTTTCTTAAAATATTATTAGATATACCTTCAATGGACATGGAAGCTATACCTCTACACAAGCCCACCTGTACAACATTAAAGTTTAATGGTTTGGGTCATTGCCTTTGATTTCATGGCTCCGCCATTTACCAAAGCCTCGGAATATTGCAGCTAGTCAAGTTATGACCGACTTGACTATGAATCAGCTTCGTAACCAGCTAACGTCTTTTACCTTTGGGTTACAAACTAAACTTCTACCCCTCCGTCCCAGTAAACAGTTGCCAAATCCAATTGCAAGCCCCAGCCTTTGAACGAGCATAGCCCCATAAAAGCCGTTGGAAAAAAACAGGAAGATATCAAGTTCTGTCAGGCTACGAACAAGTAGCTTGTATTAAAGACCAGCCATTCAAAGAACCAGTAGCTGTATTCTGGCGACGATTGCATCATCAAGTTTAAACTTGACGGATTCAGGCTGCGACTTCCGTGAAATAGTAAATCAGATCATCTACAAATAAGCATACAACCACATTTAATCCTTTAAGTACTCCTTATTTCAGAGTACTAAGCGTTTACCAAGATCGGAGCTGCAGGCGGCTTAAGGTGTTGTTCTTTTCGACTCTTGCAACTCTTCTTTGCAGCCCTCAGCTCAAAACTAAAAGTAACCAAAAACACAATAGTAGTAGCACCAAACTAGCGAGCTTAGCTACTTGTATAGAAACTGAGTGATCCCCCACCCACTAGCACCTCGTAAACACACCTAATGCGATGCGAGTATCCTGCTCACCCCCATGTCAGTTTCCGCATCATATTTCTTATCAGATCTCATACTAACACTCACCCAGTTTTCGCAACCCCAAAACCAGATGGATGCTCCTGCACACACCTTCTATGAGCAGAGATGAAGCAAAAAATTTATAACATTCCTCTATACTGTACCAACATGCCTTCATACAAATCCAGTGAATACGTCAACGACTCCGATTCTGACGTCGAAAACGTCGAATTCCAACCACCAAAGCATTTCTCCAAAATTTCCCCTGGTAAAAAGCTCGATTTTTCAGATGATAAAGAAATCTGGTTAATAAAAGCCCCAAAGGGATTTCAAATCAACAAGCTTAAAAGCTTACCAGTTTCATTCACTGCCACTTCCATAGCCACCGGCCCATCCACCTTTGAACTCGAAAACAGCACCAACAAGAAGTCCACTTACCAAGTCAATGAAGAATTATTGTCTGCAGACACTGAAAACAAGAAGAATTCCGTGATTGTGCCCAGCAAAAAGGGATTCAAGGCTCACAAAGGTGATGTCTCCAGATTCTACACTATTCGTGAATCTGTCACCATTCCAGAAATCAAGTTCGATCAAGTTTTCCGTGAAAGAAAGGATGTCAAGAAGATTAAGAACTTAAGAATGAGACACTTCCCAACCGGATACACAGCTGAAGATTACGAAGAAGCCAAGCCAAGAAACGACGAAGTCGAGTCTGAAGAGAGCGACGACGAAGAAGAACAAAGAGTAGTCAAGAAGGCTAAGATAGAAGAACCAAAGGAAAAGAAGGAAAAGAAGGAAAAGAAGGAAAAGAAGGACAAGAAGGAGAAGAAGGAGAAGAAAGACAAGAAGGAAAAGAAGGAAAAGAAGGAAAAGAAGAGCAAGAAGGATTAGGTTGACTGCGAGTGGTGATCTCTCTTTCACTCCTATCAGAATCCATGACTTTTCAGTTTTTTCAGCATGTTCATTGGCTTTATAGCCACCATCTCCCCCAAAACAGACCCAAAATGGACCCAAGTGAACAAGAAACAGGATAGACCCAGCACCATACTGAGATGTATCTTTAAGGCACCAACAGCCCTCTCCTGCTTGTAGTTCTGCCAGTCCATCTATGCCTATATAGGTCGTGTACAATATATAAATCACATGATACAGCACGTGAGCGATCACTCTAGTAGATTTTCCACCTAGAAGGGCATCTCACCCAATCAATATCGGTTTAGTAATCGTACTACTTAGGATACACCATGGGATCCTCCGCCTCCAAGCAGCGGAAGCTCACCAAGACCTTGGACTCCGCCGCCAAGACCGTCAATAGAAGTTCCATCAACCAATTGCCCCCAAAGAGCTTGCAGCAAAAATATGAGGAGTCATATATCAATGAAGAGCTTCGCAAACAGGGTGGTGGTGTAAGCGGGGATACCAACCCGCCACAGCCTTCTACTGCGGATGAGAGCTTGAACCAGAAACCAGCCACCACATACCAAGCCAGCGGCTTTGATCCTAAGAAGCTCAAGAAAAGGATCAACAAGAATAAAGGACTTATTAGACCTAATGATGAGAACCTTCCACAGGGTAAAGATGGGTTTGATCCACATGAAGCCGGAACCGATACATACGAAAAGAAGTATTTGAACAACATCAACGACTTAGGCCGTCAAATCCACACACAAATACCGAAGCTCGCGTTTGAGAAGTCACTTGCCCTCACACAGTTGCAACATCGCAAAGCCATGTTTGAAGAGGGGGAAAACGAAATCAAGTCACAAATGGAACAAACAGGAGATGCACCAGCCGTCAGAACCATGGTTCATCCTCACACTTTGGGTGCTATTCTCAACGATATAAGAGATCATCGGGTGGACGAAAAGAAGATCATGGACGACTACCAATTACATCCTAACTTCATCAAAGAATTAGGTACTAGATTCAAGCTAGCCACCAACACCGTGGTGATCGAAGAGAAGACCAAGGACGACGAATTAGGACACAAGGTCGCTCCAGAACCAAAATTTGATGAAGGCATGGAAGGTGATGATGGCGAGAGGTACAAGAAATTGAAGCTGAGAATCAGCATGGAGTAGATCTAGTAATAGAAAGACCATACCATAGGATAATAAAAAGATAATAAAAAGAATACGAACTGCTCCACATTACAGCACCACTTCTCTTACAAGATCTATCTCTAGAACAGCCAGTTAATGATTCCATAGAATGTTAAATGTTGTCACCAACAGGTCATTTCAATTTGCTGATTCACGCCAATTTTCTTGGGCCACATCACAATACTAAGACACTTTAAAAGCATCACCATGTATAATTTTAAGCTCTTGAACACTTAAATCTTGGGTGATTTGATGGCATGAAATATCCTGTGAAAAATTCTCAATGCCTTCAAATCCACCCAATCGTTGACTCAAGTCACTAAAGTTCCCAATCTACGAGCACTGGTCAGACTGGGACATTCATAGATTCTATTCCTGATTCTGACCTCTTGACACCTATCACTACATACCGATTCGGTGATATGGCAAGTCTCAATCCACAGCCCAATTACAATCTGTATATAGCCGATATCCGGGTAATTACCCCATATTATCATTATCTCTACCATCAGCACCCTTAATAAATATTTCACTTATCAAATTGCATTGGCTTAGCCCCAAGCCGTACTACTGCTATTAACAAGTCCCATTCACCCCTTGGATACTACTTTCCCTTAACCAAGTACATTATCATAGTTACGATGTCTCGTATCATTACCACCCTCAGAAAATACACTCCTTGTGACGTATCAGATGCTTTAAACAAGTTCGGCTTTGCCGACGGCGGGTTTATCCCAAACTTACAGATGCGGTCACCAGTCACAGATCTGGCGTCTGCTGTTGGTACTGCCTATACCGTCTTGTATGCTCCCAAATCGGATCCACGTCCAGCTGTCAAGGAGTCCTACATTGACCAAGTGCCTGAAAATCTGTTCGTCGTAATTGGACTTCCTTTAGAGGCACAAACAACCAGTGCTCCGTTTGTAAAAGTCAATAATGCTCTCTATGGAGGCTTGATGTCTACCCGTGCCCAATACAGAAAGGCCAATGGCTCCATGATCTTGGGCAGAATCCGAGATTTGGATGAGCACAACGATTTGAATTATCCAGTGTGGTCTTACGGAGTAGGAACCTCGGCACCAGGACCATTGGTTAAGGTGGTAGGAATCAATGTTCCTTTGGACATCAAAGTAGCAGGTCTTGAACAGGACCAAGTGTTGAGAATTGATCCTGGTGACTATATTGTTGCCGATAAGAATGGAGTTGTCCGTATTCCCCAGAGTGCGGACTTAGAGGGTGTATTAGACTACATTCCAAAGAGAGTAAATGCTGACACTCATGTAAGTGAGGATATCAAGAAAGGAAAGGGGGCTACCGAGAGTCAGAAATACTGGAGAAGCAAGATCTAGGCTGTCATGAAATGAGGGTGGTGAGTGCAAAATATACTATAGGCTGGAATTATATTATATTTGAGCTATAAGCTGTGAAAAATCGAGACCAGAGCCCGGAAATCATTACAAAATGTTCCCTATGATTGCTTATATTCATTAAGACTGATATTTTTTATTTAAAACATTTAGAAATAAATTGTATATTTATTTAATGGCGGCCGAGGGTTGCAAGAGTTTCTACCGGGAAGTATACAGATCGATTGAGCTGCCTCCCGGAAATCCGACTAGTAGCTACTTGGTGATTCTACGATCCGAGCTTTTGATAGCATTTATTGAAGTAAAACATTTAAATAAACCGGTTTAGAAACTATTGAAAGAAAGGACGGACAATAATGGCTTTGGGTGCAAAACACCACCATCAGGAAGTATAGTTGAAGAGAATAAGAAGGAATAGACGCATATGAAATAAATTTAGTAGCATTAAGCGTGTCCAATCAAGTAAATCGATAGCTATTAGCTTTAGGTGAGTCGGTAAGACTTGCACTTAAGTCATTTCGTGTAATTCTCTTTGAAGCTTATGCTTTTTAATTCTGAGAAATTTGATCATACGAGCTGTCTTGGAAGCACCATCAAAGCACTTGATAAGGAGAGCAACAGTCTTGACTAGAACCAAGGTAACCATTTTTGCTTCAGATAAAGCTGGGATAATGTCAAATATAATTGTGTAAAGAATTTTGGAAAGTGTTATAAACTAAATGTTGGTGGTAACCAGAGGTAATGAGAAGAATTAAAATCAGTGGATTATTGCCCTGTTTAAATAGTTTTCAAGATTGGAAAACTCTCAAGAACTCGGAGAAGCTCCAAAGTCATACTCATCTGCTTCTCTTGCGATTTCCGACTATTAATGATCGTTTGGTCATATTTCGTAATGTGTTGGATGCGAAACATCATTAATGTCAAGGAAGTTCTGAAACATCACCATGTGATGTGAACAATTTTCACAGCTATCGACCACATCATCACTATGTTTTGCAAGCCATTTCTGGACGCTGACCAATCGGCACCATGTTATTGATGATTTAATCTGGTTCTGTGCTCTGGGGGTGTGGTCCAGCTCATGGATTGACAACCAGGTGCACCTTGCAACCATAGTTCCCAAAAAGTGTTTGAGACATGTCTAAACTACCGTAAATAAACTTCTATGCATCACCGGTGTTTGTAAGCAGCTACGTTTTGGGCTTAATTCGTTGTAAACGGCTGCAATGTAGGTCTAATTGCCTGCAACAATAATGACACATACTGTCATTAGGAAATTATTGACGTGAGTACTCAGCCGGTTGGCAAGTGAAAAGTGTTGAAAAGTATATCTTTGCAAGGCTAAAACGTCAGTTGTGGCTGGTAAAACTGAACAATTTGAATAATTACTGTCTAAGAATCTCTCTACAATTGAATTGAAGCAATTATAGGAGGTGAATTAGTGATCAATATCGAATTTATTGCTCAATTACAGGAGCATGGTGGTGCAGTTGGTGAAGTTTGTACGGAAAGAAATCCACTAGAAATAGGAGGGTTTGAGAATAGTGGGCTTCAAAAATATTTCAGCTGCTATTGCTACGGGCCCCTATTTTGGGCTTGTTGATATGTAACAAGCGAAATTTCAGAGTCACAGTAGACATGACTAGTGACTCATTGGCTGTTAATTTGTCATCAGTGTATGGCCGTTGTGAAGCCTTGTTGCGCTACTAAGTTTGCAAAATGTAGATCTTGACGAAAATCATTATGTGTAAAATAAGGAAGGTATGAGTAACTACAGACTAAAATTACTGCGTAAAGTTGTGCTTTCAGTGATGAACACTCGAAGCTAATGATAATTATATAATTATAACAGGCTATTGTCATAACTTAATAGAGATACAAACAAGTAAGAGTGACAAGTCCATGAATAGAGGTAGAATGAGAAAATAATCGGTGGAAGTCTCACGACTAGTTGCTCTAAAATATTACTATAGTGCTATCTAACGAGTGGATCTCCATCTCTCAGAGAAGCCCCGCAATCAGCAACTGAACAATTTAGAAGAATATCTGGCTATTCATAATTAGTCCCGGCTAAGACCTATTATGTCTATGCCATAACATACTCCTCTAGGACTATCACTATCTCTGGAACACCACAAAATGTTGAGTCACGTGACTACGGAGTTGGGGTGGTTAAACGGGACCAGCGAAGAGTAAGGTTTTGGTTGAACATGGTAGGCAAGAAGAAGAGCAGCGGGCGAGTAGATAGTGCAGCTTGGGGGGAGTCTTGGGGGCTGGGCATGGTCGAATATGTCTATCAATGTTGGGCTATATGCAGGACGTTATTTCCAAAATGTACCAAATTACTGGAAAGTTATGTTAATGACGGTACTAGAGCCAGAGGGCATTCAAGTTCATGAGAGCGGCTTAAAGCAGCATGCTCAGGTACCCGAGGTGGCTTCTGGTACCACTGTGGTGCTTTGGTGCCTAGTTATTGGCGGGCAGTAGTCGGCTCGCTAAGCTCCCACTGGCCCCCACCGCGGGTTTCCCTACAGTAGCCCACAAGCTCGCGGGGTTTCGCTACCCTTACCACCAACCCACTAAACCTCACTAAAACACCAGAACCTCCAACCATTCCTTTGATTGCCCTGGTATAACATGTATGCCTCTACAAAGGACCTATCGGAGTTACGTGTGGCTCTAATAGGCAACAAGGACCTCAAGTACAAGTTGGTAGGCGATGTTCCCTTTATATCCGAACTAGTTGCCTCCTTCAATCAACTGATCCATCATATAGTCAAAGAGCCGTCTACTAATTGGATTGATGATCCCGTGTTCTTGGATGAATTGGAGAAACGGGGCGTGATCTTGAAAATCCTCTGTTCCTACATCACCGAAGTCAACACTGATAAACATGCCAATGTTAGTGCCAGCTTGAGATCTTTGGAGCTCTTGCTTGACCCCATAATCGAGTTCTTACAATACTATGTGGCCAAATTCATCCATATCAGCTTGGTCAACGGTGCTTCGGAAGAAGTCCTGGCCAAAATCCATAATGTATTGGTTTCTTGCTTGGACATTTTCTTGTGTCTTTCCAATATTCGTCATCATGACTTCAATGCCAAAAAGATCTCTCGGTTTATCACCTGTTTGTTGATCTTGGGAGAAGATGATACGTTCAGGGACGATTTGCTTATTAAGCTGATGAAATTGATTCCATTGATTTTGTCTTCATGTGAATTGGTGAATCAATCAACCGTTACGTTGTTGACTTCTTTGTTAAGAAGACTTCTGAAGGAATGTTCCACGATCATTGCTACTCATTTACCTTCAATTGAACCAGAACTATTACATGCCATCGCGTTTGAAGACTCCAATCTTCCTAACATTGAACTTAATCGAAACATCATCCGTACTAGAGTCAACACCACTCTTCTTCTCCACTTAATCATAAGCATATGTCAGATCTTTTATGTTATGAGAGAGAATGATTTTGAAGTCACCAGAGGTCCAATTAAAAAGTACGATACTGGCGAAAGATCTCCCGTGATATTACCAGAAAACGTCTATTTGGCCTTGCTTCTTCTTTTGAAACATGATGACGAATTACTCAGCTTAGCTTCCCTCAATTTGATCGTTATCTACTTAGACAACTTAAAATCTTCAAAGCATGCGTTAGTGTTCCAAAACTACCAAAAATTGTTTCCTAGAATCATCCAGATGCTTGACTTAGAAAGCGACTTTGCTCCTTTACAGAAAAAAGAAATCATAATCTTACCCATTTATTTGCTTTCTCCAGGTAGAATCCTTGCCGATTTGTGCTCAAAATATCCGCTTCTTAACGACGAGATTAAAGACGCAAATACAGATTTCAAGATCATTTCTCAAGTCCACTTCCTATCCAAGACTTCCCAGCTTTTAAGACTCTTAAAGTTATTGAAGAAGAGTAGTAAGTATGGTTCTACAATGGTAGATTTCACTATCTTAATCGGGTTGGATGAAGAAGATGATGATGACGACGAATTGGCGGATTTGTTCTATTTACTCAGTGTCTATACAAGTTCCAATGAAAACTATAGAAATAGAGTCATCAACTTGGAACTGGACCAACAAAAGATCAATGTAGCATTTGCTGAAATCATTTTCGATATCATCGATAATTTCCAATTCTTGTTAGGTCAAAATGAATTAGGTTATCAATTATTGAAATCAAAGAAAGTGAAACAAGAAGATTTGCCATGGTTTACCAAAAATTTGGGTATCATTAGATCTCTTTTAGACGAACCTATTTACACCAATTGCTTGTACTTGATCAGATCCTTGTCTAGATCAGTTACTACCTTAAGAACATTTTATGTGGAATGTAACGCTTTCAAGAGCTCCATTACCAACGCCAATGTCACTGATAATTCGGGAGGATTGATCACCAATTTCTTGCAAATTTTGAAAGCATTTTCTGTTTCTGATAAAATAAACCAATACTTCTACAGATTGAACGGGAAGAATCATTTTAGATCGATGATGAAGAGCAAGAAGTTGCAAATGATCAATAAGTCTATTACAATCAGTTTGTTGGGTAATTTCATTCTTGATTTCAGTTCATTCAGATACAATGTGGTCAATTACGATACTTTCTTGCACAGTTTATCATCGTTATACAAGACAACAGCCGAGGAAAATGTGATTATTGCTGATACAAATGATGTTGTCATGAAAGTTGAAGATGCTTACCAAAGAAACTTTGTTCAATTGAATATAATGCAGGTAATCAAGAACTTTTTGTACCACGAAACCAATGAGAACAAACAAGAATTATTGGAGTACTTCCCGTTGAATACTTTGATCGAGAAGACCTATTACAACAAGCCAGATCCAGGAGATAAAAGGCAACATGACAAATTGGTTGATGTTGATCATGGTAATCAAGAGATCCATGATCTTAAGGTAAAACAAAAATTAGTAGCATTTGATATATTGAGAAATTTCACGGCTGGTTCCCCTCAATTCAATCAAATTGTTATTCAAACATATGAAGAAACTCATTGGATGCACCCTGAATATGAATTGCCATACAAATGGTACGATTATATTCATTTCACTATTTTAAATTCAGTTCCTTTTACTGGAAATAAAGGAGATTTTGAAGATGATGAATACCTTCTTAATCTTATTCTCAATGATGATTACGTTCGGATGGTTACTTCTATCAATTACATCGAAAATCACAAGTACACCAAAATTGAGAATATCAACAAAGAAGATTTCCCAGAAGATAAGATTTTGAGTATTTGGCTCAGGTTTATGGAATTAAATATTCCTGGTAGTTTTGAAAACAAATTAGCAATAGATGAACGTGTTTCTCTCAATACTAATTTAAATGAAATCAAATCTTCTATTGTGTTTATTCTTATCAATTTGACAAGATATTCCACATACAATGTTCATTTAGATAAAGATTTCATGTTGTTTGAAACAGTTGGAGAGCCCGGACCAGGAAGATTCCAAAGTAACCAAAGAATTCTTATCGACTCAGATTCTGAGAGTGAAGCCGAAGATGAACCACAACCATTCAAAGAACCCGGGGTTTTAACTGTACAAGATAGAGCTAAGTGTCTTCAAGAATTTGGATTTGGAGCCGTTTTAATCAAACTTATAAATCTTTACTCCAAACATCCAGAACGTATTAAATATAAAAAAGAGGGAAAAGAAGAAGATCAAAAAGAAAATGAAGTTAAAATTATCAAGAGATTTGATATTCAAAACAGTCACGATTTATTAGAGAAATTAAAATCTGCCAATCAACAAATCAACGGATTATTAAAAGGGGGTAGAAGACCAAGTATCAAAGATTCTACAGAAAAAATAGCTGATGAAAATATGAGCAGCACTGCAGCCACTAGAGCAGGAGGTGCAGCTCCTATAGGTCCCGATGTCAATAGGGGAGGTGAAGGCTACGGGTATGGATCGGATGAAGAGATGCACTACGACGATGACGAAGAAGAAGATGAAGAAGAAGAAGAAGAAGAAGAAGAAGAAGACCAGGAAGAAGAAGACGACGATGATGAAGATGAAGATCCAGATATGCCTCGCGAGTACTGGGTGATGTAAGGCGGATAAACTGGATCTGTTTGCTACTTGATCTCATCCTTAACACAGTAGACTCATCTCACTTACTAAATATACTCCAATATACTGAACAAATAGCACTCAGAACTTTAGTCATCATACATGGTTGTGAGGTACTAAGGCGGTCAGGCTGTAATGGAAAGTATCATCAAAATTCATTTCAACTAACCTAATGAAATAACCAGCTGAATCATTACCATAACCCCAGTCTGGCGCGATCTCGCATTAGTCCTCGATGTCACCTCGGTTTATTTCAATCCGTGGAACTGCATGAGGCAAGAATCGGTAGAAATTACGAGCCCGTGTCAGATGGGGGTGATCTAAGTACAAGTTGGGTAAAAAATTTACTCTTTGTTTAACAGGTACAAAATTTTTAGCGGATTACAAACGACGACCTGGACTGATATTATTTTAATGTATTTGTGACATAAGTGCAAATTTGTGAGTTAATGAATAATACGGCGGTATACCTGCGTGCTGCACACAGTATTTCTTTTTGTATTGTTAGGAGGGCAAAGCATATGGCTATCAGCAAATGCGAAAAGGCCGAAGATGCTTACAAACGACAAAAAGTGACACATACGTTAAACAAATAAAAATAAAAAAAAAATACCTACATGATAACAGCAAACAACGGCAAACAACGGCAAAATTGCTAACAAGTGGTAAATACTACTCAACTGATCCAGAAGTGTTCATTTATAAGCCGTTAGGTGTTTATTTTTTGCACCAAAAATAAAAATCTTAATGAAAAAGCTATACTTACCAGCGCCAGACCAAGGCAAACGCTCCTTACGATAAGATACTGCATGAGCATCAAATGCTGCTACTCATACAGCGAACTACAGATGAGAAGAAAAGAACACGCCTTAACGTCCATCTCAAGCAAATAATGGTAAGACCAGAACCCTGAAACATGATGATCAGCCTTTTGATTAACCTTTAAGTAATACATGTGGAAAAACTGTCGTATGCAAATCTGTGGGTGGGATCTTATGCTGCAGTATTTTATAATTTAATAGCACCATGTACAGCAAAGTTAAGACAAGTCCCTTTCTAGCCTAAAACTCTAAAAGTAGTTACATCATTGATCGAGGCGCAAACGATACTAATCTACTGAAAACTAGAGGCGCACCTTCATGCTAAGCAAATGTACCAGACATTACCAGTACCAGACGGTTATATTTTTTGTTCTTGCCTCTGTATGCAGGCACTCCTATGTAACAAAAGAAAAAAGGTCATAACATACATGGTCGTGCACAGTTACCAAAATACCCGCTAGAAAAAAAGGCAACCAACGGACTGAAGTGTCACTAAATAAGTCCATTTTCCATGGTAAATTTGGTAGTAGATTAGCAGAACAACAGAACCGCTTAACATCCAAACTTCCAAACACCCAGAAAGCTCGTATTCAGAACACCTCCAGCGCCGTCACGACTTCCTACCGCGTATAAACTCCATAATTTTGAGTTTATTAGGCCATTCAGAAAACACAGAACATCCAACCGTCCATCATCACCGTATCCAAAAACCGGAGGGCAAATCAACTAAAGGGACGAGTCCAAAAGGCAAGAGTCGAAACAACCACCGAAAAAATTTTTGATTTCGGTCACTTTATCGAACAAATTCGGGACGATAAAGAAAGAACCCAGTTCAAGTTAGAATCCAGCACTTCGCCTAGTTTCGGGGTTTAACACACACCTTTCATTACCCATTTAATCATGACTTCAATGGTGACTGACGAGCCAAGTCAGCAATCGACCAACGAGTTATCGTTGGAAGAGTTAGCCCAAAGACAACAACAACAAAACATCTATGTGAATCCACCAGTGTTGGAAAACCAGCATAAAGAATCAAGCACTTCACTCCAAAGAATGAATTCCAAACATAATCATATAGACACCACCACCAAGGGTAAATATACTCTTAATGATTTTCAAATTTTAAGAACTTTGGGAACAGGATCCTTTGGTAGAGTGCATTTAGCAAGATCGATACATAATGGTAGATTTTATGCTATGAAAACATTGAAGAAGGAAAGAGTGGTGAATATGAAACAAGTCGAACATACAAATGATGAAAGAAGAATGTTAAAATTGGCTCAACATCCATTTATTATCAGAATGTGGGGTACTTTTCAAGATTGTCATAATTTATTCATGATTATGGATTATATAGAAGGTGGTGAATTATTTTCTTTATTAAGAAAGTCTCAAAGATTTCCAACTCCAGTTGCTAAATTCTATGCTGCAGAAGTATTTTTAGCAATTGAATATTTACATAAATTGGATATCATTTATCGTGATTTAAAACCGGAAAATATTTTATTGGATAAAAATGGTCATATTAAATTAACTGATTTTGGTTTTGCTAAAGAAGTTAGTGATGTTACTTATACTTTATGTGGTACTCCAGATTATATAGCTCCTGAAGTGGTGGCTACAAAACCTTATAATAAATCTGTTGACTGGTGGTCTTTTGGAATTTTAATATTTGAGATGTTAACTGGGTACACCCCATTTTATGATCCAACTCCTATGAAAACTTATGAAAATATCTTAAATGGTACCATTACTTATCCAGATTATTTACCACCAGACATTCTTGATTTATTACAAAAATTAATTGTTAAAGATTTAACTCAAAGATTAGGTAATTTACAAGGCGGTTCGGATGATGTTAAGAATCACCCATGGTTTAAAGAAGTTATTTGGGAAAGATTACTTTCTAGAGATATAGAAACTCCTTATGAACCTCCAATTACTTCAGGAGTTGGTGATACTTCTCAATTCGATAGATATCCAGAAGACAAAGATCTTGATTATGGTATAACGGGGGTAGACGATCCTTATGGTGATTTGTTTGCTGATTTCTAATCTATTGTAAAAAATCAAAAAAAAAAAGAATTTCAATTCTCCATAATAATAAGTAAATTATAAATGGACATAGTTGTCGTCCATGCATGTTGTTGTGTGTGTCGGTTGAATTCAATCATCAATCCGATCCAATCTACATCCTTCCAACCAGCTCCCGGTGGTTGGTCACCTCCTGAGTCTTGATCTGATTATCCAATATATGAAGATCACTTTTTTCGGATAAACATTGCAACTGTGCTCAAACTTTTCGGTGTTCACAACTCTCTCAAACAAATTACCATGTGAGTTTGCACCATTCTGCAACAAGGTACGGCCAAAAGAAGGATGAGATTACCAGACAATAAGAGGAATAAAACATCACTACAACAGCGACAACAACAAAATCACCAGATTAAACCTGATCGTCAATTAATTGGTGCTGCTAGGTGCTGCCAAGTTTCGATGGGCAGTTCACGGTTCGCAGATATTTCGGTGTCTCACCCCTTCCCTCGATATAGTATGTATTCTATAATGTACTATACAGAATCTAGACCACCAAATATGCATAATTGAATGTTTTTGGTATGGTAAAATAATACTACTATCTTACACCTGGTGAAGATAACCATTAGAAGATTCATGATTGGCTGGGTAAATAAGTTTAGACAAGAACCCACTTTAAGTGGGGGTATTTTAGAATAACACAAATAGGTTGCAAATAAGATAGAGTTGCGAACTTGAATAAGGGTCAATTCCTCTTGTAATTAAAATGTGCCAATTGGTGAGGCTTTGCGTACGTACTTGGTGCCCCTAACCAGTTGCCAAGAATGGTGTGACTAGCCGACCAAAGGCAACAATTGCCGATGTTATGGGAAGGATAATAATAAGGATGCAAAACCAAAGCACCTTCATAAGTGGGACACAATTAAGAAACGTAACAGTTTCAAGAATGTGGTTTTTTGGAACTGGATTTTTGGAATGAAGAACTGTCCAGTTGCGTTCTGGTAGGAATATTTTTCACCTGGTATAAATGTACTCGTTGTGCTACATTTAGCATGTGTGCATTATTGGTATGTAGTACATAGCTGGGGTTAAACCTTGACTCGATACACTTTAAGCGAGGCTGCTGCTGGTGTCGGAGTTATGGTTGTTTGGAACATATTTGATCTGTCTTGTGCCTTGTATATCCGGTCTACTCATAACCCAAGAAAATGACAGTTTTGATTTTCTTTTCTTTTCTGGGGGTGATTTGTGATATGTGTTATTTTTTGACTTCGCTAACATCCACCTCTATCTGCATTTGGTGCCTTGTCACATTGTAAGGAAAGCTGGACGAACACTGCTTGTATCGGTATTGTGGGTTTGGATTGCTATAATGCTGAAAGATCGTCCGCTACCTGCAATATGTAAGTACCCTTAGTCATACATGCACAATTAAGAGTTTTCGCAACCGTTTGCCACATGATGTAAGGTAAACCAGTTGCAACAGAGGTGACATCAAAAAAGCGGTCCCTGAAATACCATGCAGTTAGCTATAGTGCAGAGGCTGTGTCGGACTGCACCAATGTAAGGTATGGAAAAAGAAGTTGCAAATAATTGCGCCTCACCAACCTGAATAGAATAGAACTGAAGTTGCATCCACGATTGGTCAATAACCTTGCGGCTTTAGGTTTTGAAATTGGTGCAAAAAGTTCTATCAACAGTCGACACTGCTGCTTAATCATTGAGCCTCATAGCTCTAGATAATTTCTCGTATATTCATCATTTATTGACAATTTTCTACTGACATCATCCAGTCACTCTTCAATAACACTTCAGTGCTCAATCTACTTTTAGGATCGATATCTAACATCTTGTAAATAACCATTCTTCTCAATTCAGACAAATCATCCTCGTCCTCGTTGCGAGAGTCCTTGAACAATGTCTCTAATGGTGTAAAAGATCCGGCTTTTCTGACCAACCATTCCTTTGTTTTAGGATCATAGTCTGCTAACATTCGTTTCTTACTATACTCATCAAAATGCTTATCTTTATACTTCTTATCTTTGTGGAGATGCGAATGGGATTTGGTTTCGGTGGTTCTCCAGAAATATCCTGAACCATAGTCATCAGTGTTGATTGAAGAGTTATCCTCGTCAGTATGACTTTTTCCGGAGTAGTAATTCTTTCTAATATTAAAGAGGACCAACATGATGATCCCTAATGCCCAACAATCTTTTTTGGTTAATGAATACGATTTTGCACCAGCAAACTCTTCTGGTGCCATATATGGTTCTGAACCAACAGGGCCCGAGGATCTAGGAAGATACTGTTCTGAGTTATCAAATTTGGTCCTGAACACATTGGATTTCCCGAAATCAGAAAGTTTGAGTATGATGTTGGCACTTTGCTCTCCGTATTTGTTGATTCGAGGCTCTTTATAGGCGATCAAAATATTCTCTAACTTCAAATCGCAATGGGCAACCCCGTGCAGATGCATGTATCGTAAACCCTTAGTAATCTGCTTGATAAAACAGTCGATTTCTTCTAGTTCCATAAAGTCCACTGGATTATTTTGTTTGTCTGTAGAAGTGGTTAAATATGTGAACAAGTCTCCTCCTACAGTACACTCCATGACCTGACTGAACTTGATAGGAGGCAACTCAATGGCTTCAGCGGCACTCGGTATGGTCACCATAAGGTCCACTGTCTTGACTATATGCTTGGAATTGAGGGTAGACGATATGATGAACTCGGAGATGACCCGCTCGATGAACTTCTCGTTAGCTTCCTTGGGAGACCGTCTGAGAAGCTCCTTGACCGCAAACAAGTTTTGGTCGTTGCTGGTGTTATCAATGACTCGCTCCGAGTCCGAAGCAATGAGCTTGATCACCCCGTATGCTCCCTTTCCTATGACATCCTTGACTATTCCGTACCTCTGGAAAAGGGTCTTTCCTGACGTCACCAGGCACTTGGCACTTGAAGCTGGCAGAAAGGATGCTAGAAACTCAATTGACTTGTTCTGTAACTTCTCAATGAGCTTGATCTGGTTCTCATCTATCACAGACTGGGTGTTCCCCACCACAGAGGGTAAATGGTGGATCTTATAGTGTTCATCTAGTAACGAATAGGTTCTTTTCAGCTCCTCGTTGGCCTGGGCCTTGAGCTGCTCTTTAGAATAGTTTGACAGTAAGTAGCCTACCCCGCAGTACCCCATTATGGTGGACAATTGAGCGGCTAGATGATGTTCTGATACTTTACCCTTCAACTTAATGGCATGAGAATGCTCTTCTTCGTCGTCGGTCCCATCAGAAGTGGCGTAAGAATGGCGCTTGTAGCGGGGGGATCCAAGTTCCAGCTCAGAATCCAGTGACGAGTCGTACTCGGACTCCGACCCGGACAAATCTATCAATCCTTTGATATCATCGGCTTCCACGATGGTACTGATCCGTTTGGCGGTCCGGTTGGGCGGCAATAAGTGGGAATCGTTGGGCTTTGAGGGTGTGGTCTTGGCAGGTTCTGGTGATACTGAAGAGCGGATGGATGCCGAGGATACCGAGGGGGTGCTTGAAAGCACGGGGGTCTTTGATTTGAAGAGCCGGAACTTACTTTGGCTGGCGTCTTCGTTGGGGGACAGGTAATTGGCCCCGGAGTTGGCCAGAGGCAACTTCGACGGTGACAGGGGGCTTTTTGCCTTGCTCTTGGACCGGAATAACGGCATGCTATGATGGTGAACTACTAATTAAATGCTAAATGGTGGGGGATTAACTACTGGGATGATTTGGTTGTAGTGGTGATGTGCTTAATCACGTGACTTCCTGCCTGACAGGTATGATTTGATAATGTAGTATCAGGCATGGCAGTGACACCTCACTGGTGCATATGGAGCGCAAGTGGATGACGTGGGGCAGAACGTGGGAATGGAGCACATTAGAAAGTATTAAGTTTTTACATGCATCTAGCCCGAGAGTTGCAGCCAGATGTTAGAAGCACAAACATAATATAGTGTCCCACTCGACCCATATAAACGTCGTTTATGTGGGGTAACTTTGGTACTACTGAAGCTGTTATTGTATGTGGTACCCACCAAAGATGAGGCAAGCCACACACACATGTCAAAAGTGAAAGAAAAATAAGAGCCAAGCCACGGAAGCCAATACCGGAGCAGGGGATACATTTTTAGACCTAAAAGAGTTAAAGTTTATTATTGACATGACATCGGATGGGTGAAAAATATTTGATCTATTGACCTTAGATGGTTTTTGACAATTTGCATTGAATTAGATGCATACACGAAGTAATAGGAGTATGTATACTGTAGGGTGAGAGACATGCGATGCCACTAGTCAACAGTATAGACATACAGTATGTAAGATTCGGGTGCTATTTTACGAGTCGCTGACTGTTCCATACGTCTCTGGCGTGTGTCAACTATTATAGCCATCTTTACATATATAGACGTCAATGGTTCTCCTACCTCCGTGTCCTGTTGCTACCTAGTTTCGTCAAATAGAATACACTAATTTTTTACCACTAAATTTTGCGAGAATCATATCCCATGAACTGCAACTCTTGCCTCTTTACCCATTTGAAAACAACCCTATGAGTTCCGCTAGGAGGGTTGCCACGGTGACTGCAGCAGAAAAGATCGTAGCACTTATACAGCTGGCCCTGCCTGGGGCTAATTGGTCAGAACCCCCATTCTAGCGTGGTGTCGCAGTATATGGTATTTACATGTCACAGTGAAACCAGCCATAAAAATAAAGCGTCTGATCTCAGTGAAAAGTTGCCAATTGAATCTCAAGTGGCACAGGCGTGGCACTGAGACTGGTGCTAAAAGGGCAAAATGGCCGACTGGTTCCAGGGCTGACTCTGTTCACCCAGTTTTTCACCACTATCACTTTCCAGTCGTGCCAGTAATGTGAGCTGACAACCGTTTCGGACTGCGGAGGTTTTACCGCTTCGCTATGGAGGATGTGGCAACCTTAGTGCCAAATTTCACGGCTTGGATTGTCCAAGCTTCGGTTACATACTCGTATATTTATAATCCTGGCGGTACTGGATCCTAGCGGTACTGGATCCTGACGGTACTGGTGGTACTGGCCCTACAGCGGTTTTTTTTTTTATTTTTGGTGGTACCAAGCACAAGGGTCCACGCAGCCCCCCTGTAACCACTCCCTATTGGCCCAGGCAAGGGCTATACCACGATCATGGCCGCTGGATGGCGGAGGATCCCACATCAAGGACGTGGCGCTTGGCCCCCACCTCATGGTGCTGCCTAAGTGTGGTTGTTTCATGGCGGTAGATCGCAGGCGATTCTCACATGTAGACGAGGGAATAGGGGCAAGCTGGGACCAACAACATTTACAGGGCAAGCCACCCCACCGGCGACGCTTCAGCTCACTTCGTCTCGTCTGCCAGGCTCCTGGGGGAAAACTCCTATTCTCTGTTCTGTGTTGGCACCGCGTTGAGACACCCTCTGGTTACCGTAGTGGCACTGATACATTCCGTACGCGTCCTCCCCAAGGGCTTTTTGCCCCATCCCTGGCACCGCTCGCCAGCTCCCGGTAAACGTCCTCCCTAATTTCCTACCGCGATCACGTGACTCTGCCGAGGCGGTACAAAACGCGTCCCGTCTGGTTTCCGAGCCGTCGTCAGGAACCACCAAACCAGTATTGTTGGTACTTTTCATTCCAGGGACAAAGAACCTTGACAAGTCATAAACATTGTCGTAACTGACACCCATTGATCATATTCCGCCACTGCCATTCTCCATTCTTGTTGGACCTGGGCGGCTATTTCCTATTTGTCAACAACATCCATCAACCAACCTGCTCCACCAGAAATCACCTACTTCGCTCCAGCCCTCAGTTTTAGCGACGTATCACCTCTTATTTTTGCCTACTTGACCCTCCTGAGGCAATTCACCACGTCCACTAGTGTCACCATCCTCAACTCGTTGAACTGGCTCGACTTTCCGTTGGTTTGGACTTCCTTCTTTACAGACTCTTGCTTGTTGATAGTTTGTCATAATTGATACTGGACAGATATCAATCCCGTGGTTTACCCATCGACAACTCCAAAACCAGTTGTTCTTTCACCATATCAACAAAAGGTGATTTCTACGCGTTATTACCTTCTGGCGGCTAATCTTATCCTAGTCTTTCTTTGATATTCGTGGTATTTTCCTTGTTTTGGATCCTGAAAATATACCCACTTTTTTCTTTTCAGTTGGTGTGTTAAAGTTAACTCGCCCTACTTAGCTGTTGCCGCTGTTTTTTATTTTTTTAACTATTACAACTCCAACCTTGTTGACGTTACTCATCATCTCTCGTTCAATATGACCAGTATCTACAACTCGGACATAAAACATTACCGTAGGGCGCCACCCCCTCCAGGCACCCTTCCTAACAATTCCACCTCCACTTCCATTAATTCCAACAACTCGTCCATAAATAGCTCCATCCAGCTCAATATTAATTCCAACAAACGACAATCAGGTTGGGTTCACGTTAAAGACGACGGGATCTTCACTTCTTTCCGTTGGAATAAAAGATTCATGGTCATTAATGATAAAACCCTTAATTTCTACAAATCAGAACCAATCACCAATAGTAATACTCCTGGTGTGAATGAATCACCAGATATTTCGTTTCCTTTAAATTTGATTGGTAGTATTCAATTAAAACCAAATGCTGGCTATTCTAAAACTTCTCAATCATTTGAAATTATTCCTAAAAATAACGGTCGTTCTATTTTAATTTCAGTTAAAACTAATAACGATTATTTGGATTGGCTTGATGCTTTCACCACCAAGTGTCCTTTAATTCAAATTGGAAACGCTTCTAGTTCCATAAGCTCTTCTGCATCTTCATCTTCCTTGGTTAATGGTAATGCAGGTGTTTCAAATCCAATCAATTTTACTCATAAAGTTCATGTTGGTTTTGACCCTGCCAGTGGAAATTTTACTGGATTACCAGATACTTGGAAAAGTTTATTACAACATTCCAAAATTACTAATGAAGATTGGAAAAAGGATCCAGTGGCTGTTATTGAAGTCTTAGAATTTTATTCGGATATCAATGGTGGATCTGCTGCATCTACTCCAATTTTATCACCTGCTGTTGGTATGAATAAAAATCCTTCACTTCAAGAATGGACCAAAGCTCCTTCAAAAGCTCATACTGGTCTTCCTCCTCCAATCACTGGTCCTCCAGGTCAACCTCAAGTCTTACAACAACCTCATATTCAACAGCTGTCTTCTCAACCATCTTCTGCATCGTCTTCTCAAACCAACTTTGTTCCAAGTAGAGCTGCTCCAAAACCTCCATTACCGTACCATTTAACATCCCAAAAGTCAAGTGCAAATTCAATTTCTCCATTGAATAATTTATTAAGTAAATCAGATCATAATGATGATGATTCTTCTAATAACAATAATGATAACATTAACAATAACAATACCAATACTGTTCATGCTGATCTCACTCCAATCAGAAAGGCCCCACCTCCTCCAACTGTTGTTGCTGCTGCATCTGGAGCAGGACCTGGCCAAAGCAAACAATTCAATAAGACTCCTGCTGTACCTACTGGTTTAGGTATCACCACTCAAACCAATAACAATAACAATAACAATAACCAATCCCCACTTCCAAGACAAGTTCCTCCACAATTACCACTGAATAAGGTCCATCCAGACTTGAAGATACAGACTGGAAACAACAATTATAATAGTAATAATAATAATAACAAGTATGGACCTCAATCCAGTACTCCAACTGGACAAAACTTCATCAAGCCATTTGGATTGACTCTGAAACTGCAACAACAGCATCAGCAACAACAACAACAACCGCAGCAACCACAACCACAACTCCACCAACAACAGCATCATCATCACCAACAACAACAACAGCAACAGCAACAACAATTCCAACAACATCAACATCAACACCATCAACAGCAACAGCAATACAAGCAAGACCACCATCCGTCTGGTCCAAAGGCTGGAATCAACATCAAGCCTCTCAATCTTGGTAACAAGGTTTCTGTACCATCATCATCATCATCCTCTAACGGTGGTGCTGCTGCTGATGCTCCTATTAAACCACTTCAACCACGTCCAAAGGAATCTAAAGATGGTGTTAAACAAGCACCTTTGGGTCCTACTCCTGTTAAATCTGCCAAACAATTGAAGAAGGAAAGAGAAAAGTTGAATGACATGCAAGTCATTGCTAAATTGAAGACGGTGGTCAATAACAATGATCCAACTCCACTTTTCAAGATCATTGAAAAGGCTGGTCAAGGTGCTTCTGGCGCTGTTTATTTGGCTGAACTGTTACAAGAAAAAGACCATAAAGTGGCCATTAAACAAATGGATCTTAATGTTCAACCAAGAAAAGAATTAATTATCAATGAAATTTTGGTCATGAAAGATTCTCAACATAAAAATATTGTTAACTTCTTGGATTCTTATTTGAGAGGAAACTCTGATTTATGGGTTATTATGGAATATATGGAAGGAGGATCATTAACAGAAATTATTGAAAATAATGATTTTAAATTAAGTGAAAGACAAATCGCCACTATTTGTTTTGAAACCTTGAAGGGTTTACAACATTTGCATAAAAAACACATTATTCATCGTGATATCAAATCTGATAATGTCTTGTTGGATGCTAAAGGTAACGTCAAAATTACTGATTTTGGGTTTTGTGCCAAACTTACTGATCAGAGAAATAAAAGAGCTACGATGGTGGGGACTCCATATTGGATGGCTCCAGAAGTGGTTAAACAAAAAGAATATGACGAAAAAGTGGATGTTTGGTCGCTTGGTATCATGACCATTGAAATGATTGAAGGGGAACCTCCTTATCTTAATGAAGAACCTTTGAAGGCTCTTTACTTGATTGCTACTAATGGTACTCCTAAGTTAAAAAAGCCCGAAGTTCTTTCTAATTCCATCAAAAAGTTCTTGTCTATTTGTCTTTGTGTTGATGTTCGTTACCGTGCTTCTACTGATGAATTACTTGAACATTCATTTATTCAACATAAATCGGGAAAGATTGAGGAATTGTCCCCTTTATTGGAATGGAAACGTAACCAAATCTCTGCTGGTTTTCCTGACGATGATTAAAAGAAGAATCCAAGAATAAGAAACTTTTAATATTCAAATTACCATAAAATTACTTATAGAACTACAAGGACCTGTTCGTTTTATTTATGTACTGTTTAACATTATTATACCTCTCTGTATACCAATAATATATTAGTCAACTATAGAAAAAAAAAGTATTGGGATAATCTCCTCTATGTGCCAATAATATTAGTCGAAATTATTTTATATTGAATTATGATCTTTATACCCTTTTAAATTCTTAGAATTTCTATTTTTTGCTTTTTGCTTTTTGCTTTCAATTACTTTGGTAAACCTTGCTCGTTCATTAAAGTGAGGTCAGACTTTTGTGGTCCTTTACCGATGCTAGTCAAAATGATCTTGGAAACACCCTTGTGGATTTCAGAGTCAACGCCTTCAATCTCAATGGACTTGTCTAAAGCAGAGACATCCTTGCTTTCCCAACCTTGAACTTGACTGAAATGCTTGTGGATCAAACCCAAGACCTTGGCTTCATTGGATTGATCGTAGTAAATGACAGCATTTGGACCAGCATCGAAAGTATAAGCAGCAATGATCTTACCTTCCAATTCGTTCAACTTGTGGATCAACTTCATGATCTTCTTAGAAGTATCGTTCAAGTAGAAAATTGGTGGGTAAGAGTCCAAACAAACCGCGTGGAAAGAGTTGGAATCCTTCATGGTTAATTCACCAAAAGTTTCGAAATCTTTAGCCAAAATAGCCTTCTTCATTTCTTCAAAACGCTTTGGAACTACTTCCTTGATTCTATATTGGAACAAGTCGGAAGTAGCCACTGTACTTTGCATACCAGTGGTGGATGGAGTATCCTTTTTGTCATCACTAACTACCAAAATAGCAGCCTTCATAGAAGGCCAGTGAGATAATGGAGCAACTTCAACAGCCTTGGAATCTTCCCCATTTTCTAAATCACCCATTTCCCAGGCCACAAATCCTCCAAACAACGATCTACATGCGGAACCAGAACCCTTTCTAGCGATCTTAGACAATTCGGACATATCTTGCAGCAATTCGTATAATGCAGCAATAGCACTAACCAAAGCAGCAAATCCAGCAGCAGAAGATGCCAATCCAGCAGCAGTTGGGAAGTTGTTTTCGGAAACGATATGCAAGTTGTATTCCGACAATTTTGGAAGGGTACCATCTTGGGCTTCCTTGGCCTTTCTTAAAGCTCTCAAATCAGCGATACAAGCCTTGGTTCTTGGAGATTCCAAGGATTCCAATTGGCCATTAAGCCACAATTGGTCTTTCTGGAAGTCTGGGGAAGCTGCTGCCGAGGTCAAGGTTCTCAAATCATCTTGGGATAAGGTAACCGAGATCGAGGAGTTGGTTGGCAAGTTCAAAGCCTTGTCTCTTTTACCCCAATACTTGAGGGTCTGGAAGTTAGTACGGAGGTTTTGGAATCTCATGGAAGTTCATGGAACATTTTTTTACTCGGAACATACAGCAATGTTAACTGGAGCAGTGCAGGTGGCAGAAATGATCGACATCGTTGGTGGTAAACGAAAGGCTGAAGTGTCGTAAAAGATGTTGATAAACGGTGTGCGCACGCCGAGGACGCGATAATTTAATGTGCCCATTTAGCATGCTATTTACGTGGTATGAAGGTTGATCACGTGATTATTAATCTACATTTATCACAACTAAATACTATTACATACATAAAGAAAACATGGTCGTTCATAAGAGCCAGGTTTGTAGGGTTTGCGTAGGCATCGGTTGGTGCTTACGTAACCAAAGCTCGTCGTTGTACTATTTTTAGTACATTAGAGAAGCTTTTAAAGGGTAAAAAATTCGGTGGAGGGGAAGGTGAAAAGTTTTGGTCAAAGGTTGGGAAGGAAGTAAAGTTCTTGATTGAGTCAAAAAAAAAAAAAAAAACATCCAACTAAAGAAGAAACAAAATGTTCTTTACTTTTTTCGATTTATGGTCTTTTTTTTTTTCTTTCTTTTTTCTGACGACGTTGAAGGAGGAGGGGGGAGGCAATGGTACAGAATTATTAATTAATTATGTCAGTCAGTCAGTCAGTCTATGCTTTTCTGGTCCACTTCCACAATCTTGCCTTACAATCACCAGAACCAGTGGCGAAAATTCCTTCGGTACCTTGAGAGTTCAAGGAAACAGCAACGGAAATGACCGAGTTACGATGTCCTTGTAACATTAACAATGGGTTACCAGAGAGTTGATCCCAGAAGATAACACCACGATCCTTGGAACCAGAGAGAATATATTCATTCTTTGGAGTAGAGCATACAGATAACACAAAATCTTTATGACCCACGTAAGTAACTTCACAGCTAGATTTCTTACCATGACCAGAAACTCCGTGAGGATTGTGAGGATCTTGTTTACCTTCAAGGTTCCATAATTTAACGGTTCTATCAAGAGATCCAGAAGCAATTTGCTTACCATCAATAGTGAAGGCAACGGAGTAGACAGAATCACCATGACCGTTACCATTTTCGTTACCAGAATCTAATCTTTCAACGAGGAAACCAGTGGTAGAATCCCAAACTCTGACGGTTCTATCAAGAGAGCCAGCAGCGATCAAACTACCATCTGGAGAAACAGCAACAGTAGTGACTCCATCTTCAATAGAAAGAGTTAAAGAACATTGGGAAGTTCTTAAATCCCAGATTCTAACAGTACGATCACCGGACCCAGAAACTAATCTATTACCATCAGGGAAGAAATCTAAGGAGTAAATATCTTGTTCATGACCTCTTAAAATCTTGATGATTCTCTTGGTTTGTAAATCCCAAATTCTGATTAATTTATCTTCAGCACCAGTGGCTAAAACCTTACCATCTGGAGAGAAACAAACAGATCTGATGTACAAATCACCATTGGCAGCGGCAGCAGCAGCAGCAGCTTGGCCATCACTAGCTTCGCCGTTCTTAGCATCACCGTTGGTGGCACCAGCCTTGGCAGAAGCATCAGTAGAATTGTTATCATCAATAAGTTTGGCAACCAATTCACCGGTTTCCACATTGAAAACTTGAGTAGTCTTGTTACAACCGGTAGCAATAAACTTACCATCCTTGGAGAAACGAACACAACAGACAACGGAAGAGTGGTCCAAAGAGTGGATCAATTCAACGTCCAAGTCACGCTTGAAGGCAGGGTTATAGAGAACATAATAGTCCAATTTTTGCTTCTTGAAATCTGGGTTGGCCTTGGAGACATCCAAATCAGATAAGAAAGGAGGGATTTCTTTCACGTGTAAGGCCTTATCGGCTGGGTTGACGATATATTGGTTCTTGTCAATGACAGTCAAAGCGGTGGAGAATTCTTGGGCTGGAACGGTTCCGGCAGGAGCAACACCAGTAGAGCCGTTGGTGGCTGGAGTGACGTCTTTACCAGCTTCAGTGGCAGCAGTGGCAGCAGCAGTGGCAGCAGCAGCAGCACTGGTGGTTGGAGGAACAGCAGCAGTAGTAGTAGTAGTAGTAGTAGTAGCAGCTGGAGCACTAGCAGTGTTAGGCTCGGTGACCGGCTTGGCTTCTTGAGTAGGAGGAGATTGCTTGATTGGATGTGGTAAGCCAGGGGCTTGGGATTCCACAGGTTGTAAAGGTGCTTGGGCTTGGGCTTGTTGTTGTTGCTGTTGTTGTTGCTGTTGCTGTTGTTGGTAGCCACCGTAAGGTAAGTGTTGGCCGTTAGGCTTTTGCTGTTGTACAGCCTGTTGTTGGTGGGCAGCCTGTTGTTGGTGAACCGCTTGTTGTTGATGGATCTGAGCTTGTCTGTCTCTGTTTTCCAATTCGGTTTTCAATCTCAAGATCTCTTCTTCGTAGGCTTCCTTGATCTTTCTGTGGGCCATTTCCAATTCATAAACGGTTTGTCTGATTTGTTGCATTTCGGCGGTTTGTTGATTGTACTTCAAGTCGTAGTCTTCTTTGACTTGTTTAAAGGAAGACGCTTCGTTGAGAGCATAGTCAAACTCTTGCTTGACGGCTTCCAAAAGCTCGTTCAATCTTTGTTGGTGTTGTTGTCTTTGTTGGACTTGCGCCTGTTGGACTTGTGCTTGTTGCTGTTGGGCCTGCTGCTGTTGGGCCTGGACCTGCTGGGCTTGTTGTTGTTGAGCCACGGCAGAATTGGTGGTATAGACAGTCATGACGGCGGCGGAGTTCTTGATACTTTTTGTTCGGAGCTTCTTGAAAGTTGTTTTGTTATTTTACGACAACGAGACGAGGAAGCGGACGGTTCAAAGGAAAGTGAAGGGTAAAAATACAAGGGAAAGAAAGCAAAACACTCGGAGGTAGAAGGGTTTTGTCTTTGGAGAAGTTTTTTGATCGTTTGTTCTCTTTTCTGGTCTTTCACTAAAAGGTGGAAAATTACAATCTAATCAAAGCTTTTGGGGGTTCGGCACGAGGACAGTGGATCTGGTGATGCTTTCTCTTTGATTGATAAATTGAACGTTTTAAGGTGGTGGGTGGGGGAGGTTGAAAAAGGTTTGAAAGTGGGGGAGAAGGAAAAAGAACAGGAACAATTTTTTTTTGGAATTTGTAAAAATTCAATGTCGATTCTTGAAAGTGAGGAAAGAAATTGATTTTCACCGCACTTTTTGTTTTTTTGTCGTTGGCCTTTTTTTCCTGGTTTTAAAGGGGCTCGGGCACTGGAACAGCGTGGGGCAGCTCGGTTACGTAAGAGTTGTTGAAGTATAAAGAACAAGTGATAGAAAAAAAAAAAAAAAAAAAGAAGAGCTCTCTCTCTCTATTTCTAGTGGGGGTGTGAAGTGGAGCAAGAGCATTGGAAACAGGGGGTGCAGTAACAAAAAAATATTTCGTGGATTTAATCTGGATGGTTTATTACGCCGGGGGTGGGTTGAAAGTCATGTTACTACTGAGTCATTTCTGTTTGCTGTTAAAGCACTAGAACCTGACGCAAGTTTGTTCCAGTTATCTCTACCGTAAATAATTGATTGGTTGTGTGGTTATCTATTTATGGTAGGAGAAAATGGAAATGGGTTGACTCTCTAGCCACCACCCTATTGCTTATGTAGATCTGATCTGTCATGTATGACTAGACGTATCCTATCACACATGCGGTGGGGTGAGCGTAGCTGGAGAGTGGTGGTTTCTGGTTCCTGGGTGGCACTAGTTGTGAACTTATTCAAAGAAGTAGGGGTGGTGGTTGGTGGCTTCGGGTGTAGGTGTGTCCACACCTTGCATTGTCATCGTTGTACCTGCCAGATTTCCGATGTCAGATTCTAGTGTTGAAAATCGGTGATATGAGAATGTGCGGGCCTGCACCCCATCCTTCCTAATCGGGGTTAATCTCAGACCAGGTGGTTTTTGCACCCCCTAAATTGTTTGTTTTGGTTTGGCTTTAGGCGCGGCAAAACCGAGGGTTGGGGTGTAATCCGCCAAAAGGGTGCAAATTATTTTAGTTCCGCTCACCCCATTCTTCTCGCCCCTCCTTTGCCTCTCTCTCCTTCTTCTTCCTACACCTGCATAGTTGCGCTCAAAGTACTGGCTTTTTACACCCCCACCCTCCTCTCTAATTCACCCCCACTGCCAGGTCATGTGAGATTCAGTGACATAGACAGTTCGCTAATTAGCCAGACTACTCTTCTCCCCTAATGATTGCTCTCATGATCAATTGTCCAATAGGCTAGTCCGCTTTCCCGATAGTCTGCCGCCACCGCAACTCGGTTATGATCCCTGGCCCCCCTTTTCCTCCTCTCTAATTGACTTCATTACCGTCACGTGAGATCTCCTGAAGGTTATGAAGCCCATTTACCAGTGTGGCCCTTCGTAGGTTTATGGCTGTGGACGGGATCCAGTTCATCCAATTTGGAATTTAGGTGGGTGGTACAAAGTGGATTAGTTATTGGCACCGTTTGGTCCCTGCTCCCACTAATTATTTTTTCTTACGTAGATTCTCTGGGATTCGTAGTTTCCTCTATGCCTTGGTCTTTTTGCACCACTGGACCTATCACAAAGTGTCCTTACACTATTAGCTATACAAGAGGAGTAAACTGTATACTGAACAAAGAAGTGGCTGCTCCTGAAAGCGTCTTTGCTTCTGCTATTACGGTGTCTCCAACGACTATGCTCTTAGTGCTCGTATTGGTGTACCGTACCGCAATACCTGGATCTACAACTCGCACAAGAATAGAGTGGATCTGGTCCTTGTTTGGCGATTGGACTGTCTCTCGTAAAGTGTCAGCTGCTGGTTGCTGTGTTCCTGAACAGGTGGGTTCTCGGATTAGCAGGCATAATTTGAATGGCCCGTAATCAATGAACACCGGTGGTGTCTCGTGAGTCTTTTGATATGGCCGTAGTGCTTGGGGCTGCGATAGCAAGATTTGCAGTTCTGTTTGAGAACTTCGCTGACGTACCGGTTGCAGCATCCGGTCGTATATTGAAGCGTCTGGTGATTTCTGTGACTATTTGACCCAAACACATAGGTATATTTCGGTCTCGGTTGCAACTTAGCTGGGAGTGGCTCCGAGAACAGACAATTAGATACAGGTATCTATCTTGATGAAGTGTCTCTTGATACAGATTGTAACTGATGGATGCCCAAAGAAATTCAATCCCTGAGCCTTTGTAATCTCTTCTCAGTATAACAGTGTTTTTGTGGGGTCCACATCTATAATTTTTGAATTCTGACAAAACTTTAGAATTATACACAATATCAAATGGTTTGTAGTGATTGATTATTTTGCCCTTGGTAGTAAATATATGCTAAGGAACCTTCTAATTATGCAAATAATACTAAGAATTCCCTATTGCTCCATATAAGTAGAGCTATTTATCCGAATAGAAAAATCAATTAGGACAGAGATATATACGAGAAGGCTCCATAACTGGAAAAGTACCCGTACCTTCCCAATACCTGGTTAATCCGCCAGTACTCCACTCTAAATATGTTTTGCTTGCCCTACAAAAATTCTACTAGTTGACCTGGACCTGATATCTGACATCTGGTCGCTATGTCCTACTTCTTTGCATTCGTACCATATCTCATTAATTGTATTCATAGTATGTACCCCTTTTACCAACATTCTGGTCTTCTATATACATGTTCGTGGAATTTGAGCTTCCGTGTGAAGATTGTCTTCACCAAGGAGGGTGGTTTGTGGTTTGTGGTTTGTGGTTTGTGGTTTGGTGACGAGTATCAAACCATTTGATACGTGCTCCCCAGCCTGTCAAAATATGATTCGTGACAGGTTTCTCTGTTCAGATCCCTCGTGGATCGTTGGGCTCCTATCCTCTTTACCAGACCGGTTCATCCTCCTTCTTTCTCTTGACTCTAACAATCTCATAGTCGTCGTTTGAGCTGACTTCCTTTTCCAAGTGGTCATTCAACAACCCTTGCAATCTGTAGTAATCGTTCTTCTTATCCAAAGGTCTCTTGTTCTCAATCATGCTCAACATCTCTTCTTCTCCAAGCTGTCTGTACTTTTCATCATACTTCTCCCACTTGACACTGGTGAACTTCTGGAGATAGATGGACCCTGCCACTATCGACATAAGGAACGGTAAGCCAAAGAACAAGAAGTGGTTACCCTTAAGGCGCTTCTGGTATTTCCCAGCAAACGTCCTATCGTATGCCTCTTGCTCCTTCTTTCCTCTGAATATCTTATTCCCCAAGTGTACCATTGCTGTAGATCATCAGTGGATTTGATAAACTTTTAGTGCGCACCAAAGTCCACCAACAATGTCTACCAGACATCGGACTTTGGTAGATGCGAACAGATGGTGCCAAAAGTGGCACAGGCGTATGGCTATCATACCACGTAAGTAGCTGATTCTGGTCCGAAGACATGAAGTAAACGATAAGTCGCTGAATGGTGATGTTTTCGACAGTTATCTCTTCTACAGTTGAATCAATATGGCCTACAAGCATTTACTATGGGATGTTTGACACCCAAGGTTCGTGTGACCTTGTGCTTCATACATTAGTGCTTGTATCGAGCCTATAAAACAGGAACAATTACCATTCCAGTGTGTGTGTGTCTAACATTCGTTTGTGGCCTATATATAACAATAGTTCATATGCTGCGAAATTTATTCATCTTTGTCTGAACACCTTTTACTTTACAAGTAAGGCAATTGTGATCGTGTTATTTCTATAAATGACTGTGGTCCCATAAGATCACTATGGTTGTCTATCTGTCTGTGTGTTATTTGTATGTTTTTTGTTGTCTTGATATGCTTAGTTGCCAAAAGCCTTGTCATATCCAGTGAAGACGAATCTGTATCTGACATCACCTTCTTCACATCTAGTTAAAGCTTCGCTACAACCATCTTCGGAGATTTGGATTTCTTCAACCCATGGCTTAACACCCTTTTCACCAGCCAATTGCAACATTTCCAAGGCTTCTTCCTTAGAACCCAATAAAGAGGAACCAAAAGCACCACCGTTTCTGAGGAAGGAGAATGGAGAGACTTCGAAAGTATCCTTGACAGGTGGTAAACCCACAGAGATGAACTTGGCATCAACCTTTAAGACACTTAAGTAATCAGCTAAAGCCATACCGTCAACACCAGAAGCACAGTTCAAAATAAGGTCGAAAGAATCAGCGTAGTTCTTTGCCCAGTCCTTAGCTTCAACAGTGGCAATGAAGTCATGAGCACCCATTTGCCTAGCTTGCTTAGCCTTAGAAGAAGTTCTAGAGAAAGTGACAACGTTAGCACCCATAGCATTGGCGAATTGAATGGCCAAGTGACCTAAACCACCAATACCAATAATACCAACGGTTTTACCCGTGGCGTTCTTACCAAGGTTTCTAACCAATGGAGAGTAGACAGTTAAACCAGCACACATCAATGGAGCAGCATGGTTGGTTTCAATGTTGTCTGGAATTGGGAAAACGAATTGTTCATCAGCAATAGAGTGAGAAGCATAACCACCTTGAGTGATGTAATTGTTAGAACGGACATCAACACTGTTATAAGTAGCAGTACTCTTGGCACAGTATTGTTCGTTATTAGATTTACAGCGGGCACATTCTCTGCAAGCACTGGAGCAAGCACCAATACCAACTCTTTGACCGATCTTGACATTGGTGACCTTTTCACCAACTTGAACAACATGTCCAATGATTTCGTGACCCACAACAGCATCCTTTCTTTGCAATGGACTCCAGTTACCTTGTAAAGTGTGAACATCAGTACCACAAATACCACATGCAATGTTCTTCAAAACAACATCGTGTGGGTTAATTTGCTTGTGTTCGTATTCGACTAATTTTGGTTTGTTCCAGTTCTCGGCGGAATCAACACCAAAACCCTTAAATGTTTCAGGTACAACTGACATTATAATTATTTATTTAATTGATGAAATATTTAAGTTTTTTGGAGGTGATTCTTTGAATATTTATATATTGATACCAATGCTCATACATTTGGCATATCATTGCCGTTTTCGGTGCAAAAGCACCTTATTCTGATTAGAAATCATAATTTCCAACGATTTATAGTATATAGTTGCCGTTTCGGCGCTAGAAGAGCTCATGCTGATTAGAAATCATAGTTTGCAATAATTCACAAAAGCAAAAAACCGTTAGATGATGCAATAAATGGTTTTTAAAGTTTGGTAACACGGTGGATGGTGCTAAAACTTAAAATTTCCGCGAGAATCGAATTCCCTGTTCAATTCTATCCAAGTTCAAACCCCAATGGTTGTGATCGCTACTATAACTAAGTAACTCCGTTGATGTATTTTGACACTTGAGCTGATCAAGACGTAAAACTCGGGAATAACGGAGGTGACGGGTGCTCAAAATGCTTTTTTCTTTCTTTTTTTATTTTTATTTTTTTATTATTTCCGCTTCCTACATCTGTCTGAAGCAACATTTTTCCGGTGAGTATTTGGCATATAATAATGCTTAGAAGTACCATATTAGGACCATACGGTCAATTTTGTTTAGCTAGTTTTACCAAGTCGAAGAGACTTTCGTTGTTCACGGTAAAATGCTACTTCTTTAGCTTGACGTATTTATTTTTTCAGCTTGTCCTAACTCCGGATCGCTCTTTTTCATTTAATCTTGCAACCCTGGGCCCGCAAATAGTATCATAGGTTATTCTTTTCTTTTTGAGCTCTTAAATAATTTCGCTAATTTCACTTTGCAGCTCCTACACCGAAGTCATTGCTAGAATAGGTTTCTAACCGAGATGTTAAATTCACAATAACGATGAGCCGAATTTTACATCGACTGCACATTAAGGTCAAATCATAGACAATTCTACAAGAATGTTTGGGATTACTAAGAGCTTTTCTCTCTTTTTTTGCCCCCCTCCCCCACTTTTGTCTCAATTGCTATTAATAAATTTTTTTCAAATGTGCAATACAGTGTTGAATTTGTTACATCAGTTCATGGGGTTTGAATTATACGGTAGCCTCTGATGTAATGTGCCATAAGTTATCTGGACTATTAAAAGACACTGAAATCTAAGATCTAAGGTATAAAAATTTTCTAATGTAAGTCATCGCCTGGTAGCAATACCTATAGAAAAGTTTACCTTCCTGATGTTTTTCTCCTGATTGCAAACCGAAATTTTGCACTAAATTTACTTGTAATGAAAAGATTATTGCAAAAAAAAAATGAAGCACATACTAAGATAGTAAGACAGTAACGTCGTTCATATTGAATATCTGAAGTAAGGATTCTGTTTATCTGTCAAATCGGCAAATTCAATGATCTTAATATCTTGGAGCAGCTCTTTGTTAATCGCTTTCTTATCCTTCAACTTATTTTCATACCAGTAGGTGAATGTAATGAATACTAATAAAACTGAGGATACAGACATAAAAACAGCAATACAAATTTTAGCAGTACTAAAATGCGGTGCTTCGCTTGATTTAAATGTCTGTGGCCCGATCAAATTACCCACGCAATATCCAATTAAAAGGATAGCATTCACGGTTGTTTTCTTGGTGTGGCCAGCCACGTTACTTGCTATGCTGGAAAGAATACAAATGAAAGCCACTGGGGCTACCCCATTGATACAGTAACCTGCATATTCTACTGTACTGTTCTTTGAGAATGCTAACATAAGTTGTCCCACTAAACCAAGTGCTTGTGCTACTAAAGCCCAAAACATTCTTGACTTAATATATCGTGAGAAGTATGCAAGCAAAAAACAGCCAACAAATTCAATGGCACCATTTGGCATTTGCATAAGAAGTGTCTTTTTAACAGAATACCCTAAGTCTTCAGATAATAGAATACTTGTAAAGTTCGTAAGCCCACCATTTGGGACATTACCAGTCAAAGCAAAAAAGAAGAACAACCAAGTTTTGATGTCCAAAAGAGCTTCTTTGAATTGATCCCATTTGAAATGTTTATTTCCAAACCCTTGTTGGTTCGCTCTTATTCTCTTCACCACTAAGATCTTTTCGTCTTCAGAAAGAAACCATGCTTTTGTTGGGGAATCTGGAACGTGAACTAGAATCACAATCCCAAGAAATATTGTCAATACACCAGTAATAATAAAAACAAGTTTCCAAGCTTCGATAGAATAACTATGTTGGTGCTCAAGGATACCATAAGCAATTCCGCTTCCTAAGATGATTCCAAGACCATTGGATGAAAACCACAATGCAGTCCTGAAAAACGTCTCTTGCTTCCTATAGTATTGTCCAGTTATAATCACGAAAGCTGGTGTGATACTAGCCTCAAGCATACCAAGTATTGTTCTCAATGCAACAAAACCAGCATATTTTGGAACAGAATGAAGGCATAAGATTACACCCCAGAGAATCACAAATACTGACACTGTTTTCGCAACTGGAAATTTTTGCAACAATCTGACAGCAGGATATTCAAAAAATAAGTAACCGAGATAAAATGCAGAGCCAGTCCAAGAATATTGGTCACCTACCATATTTAACTCTTGTCTCAACCCCAATATAGATGCGTAAGAATTGGAAAGCTTATCCATAAACTGAAAACAATATAATAAACACATAGTTGGCATGAGATACAAGTCAATTTTGCGTACTAGCTTCTTATCTCTATCGAGATCAATTTCACTTGTGACTCCATCATGGTCTAGGACAAATTCCAAAGCTTCATCTGCATCAGAAAGCTCGATCGGTTTTCCAGAAGGGCTCAATACCTTTCCTAAAATATCATCCTTAACAAGTGACTCGACTTGTTGTAAGGTCAACACTGCCTCTCCCTTTTCAATATCTTTTGACATCTTTAGGTTACCAGAATATAGGCTTCACCATCTTATCATTATATTTATACTTTGTTGGTTCATATCCACAGTTTTGACTTTGGGGACTAATTTCGGACAATTCCGATAATGAATAAAATTATATTGGTTGTCCAATTATCAACAAATTTTATGGTGCACTTATCACACTGTGACATTGGTGATCTGTATGCAATACGTAATCATATGGTGTAACTGAGGCTCAAGCTTAATTTACGAGCTCTTTGGATATATTGAATAATCTGGTACGGCTTGAAATCAGAGGTCGTAAGCTTACATCATTATATTACCTTTGAATATAGCGATTTGGCTGTCCTTCTTCTGTTACTTTAATTTTATACTCCTCATTTATGGAAATCCGTCGAGAATTATATTATCTAACTTAAGTTAATTCATAAAACTGTGGGTATCGAAATACTTGTATGATAAACCACACAAAACTTCCCCCTTTATAGTCTTATTAAATTTTAGTAATGTTAATAATATGACTATGTTTTTGGTCTCTTGTTTATATCACCATAAAATAGATAATTTGGTAAAATTTCCCAACAAGAAATATAAGAACTGAAGATAAGTAAAGTCATTATGAAGAAATGGTATTATAATAGAAGTTTTTATTGGACTAATTATTAAGATGACTTATTATGATACTTTTATTTGATGTTGTGAATTTTAGTATTAATTTGTTACTTTTTCATATTTTTGACATTTTTTTTAAAATTTGAGAATACCAGGATGTTTAAATTCGAACACCACCTTAAAACTATGGACTCCTCGGAAGAAATTTATCAAGTCACATCTTTATATACTTGATAGTGTTGTAGGTTAATATACATTCAGAAATATCGCTCTTACATTATTGTCTACAAGGAATGAACCTAAAAATTTGGATATAAATTGTTACCACTTTCAAACTTCTAATTTGCTTAAAGACCTCTTTTTCTTGTGCAAGAAATAAATTGGTAACTATGATTAATGTTGAAGAACAAGTATAGAATTTTTGGGATAATTATCAAGATAAAAAAAGGCAAAAAATTGATATGGTGTTCAATTTTGGGGGAAAATGTTTTGATACAAAAATCCTTTGGATAATTGAACAATATTAATTTCTTGCTATTTTTATCGTATAGCTTTGTCGTATTATTTCTATCCGTTGGGCTGGTCGAATGGTCATTATTTTAGATTAGTTTTCTAGGTATAGATATTTCGGGGAGATAAACGGGAAGTCCGTAAGAGCCCAAGGTTAAATTTTATAGAATCTCCACGTTTTATGCTGACTTATATCTGAAGACATTATTATCTCAAAAAAACTTACATAAAATCCTGAACCTACTGTTCCCAATTGTACATTAAATTAAAAATCAAGACGAAGCAAAGATTTAAAATATATTTACGAACGGTTAATGGTATTCCGTACATGTATAGAATTCCATGTTGAAGCAATTGGTCTGGCCAAGAGTATGTTATAGGAAAATATGTGAATATGTGTCTAATGGGCCAATTATATCAATTGTACATCTCTTAGGTGGTGCGTCAAAGGCTTAGGGTGTACTGTTAAACCATTCGCGGTATTACGGCCGAAACCACCCTATACACCAGGTTGCATTTCTTGTGAGAAATTGCTCAATGTTCTAGAAATACAACTTTCGTTCTCCAGATAAACGAGCAAAAGCCTGTCTTTACTGGCTCATTATTCAAAATTACTATAGTCGTGAATTGTAGTTTAAGGTTATTGTTGAACTGGTCTTGGGCTCAAGCCTATATCTATTAAATAACTGTGCCAAAAATTACATTTTAAAGCCAGTAGACTAGCATGTATCCGGGGTAATTCAATTGAGCGGAATTAGTAGTTTACCTCGTATTTTTGAAAATCTAGTCAGTTTATAGTTTGGCGAATTCTATATCCGAGTATTTTTTTGGGTTTGACCATGATACATAGTTCTAGTCCTTATGTCACAACACCTTTCTTAAGCTCAAGGCTATACTTGTCAGTTTTCTGTTGCGTTAGAATTTAAAACTAAGTAAAGTTGAAAAAATTTATTTGGTGCCAGCCAATCTAGAAATAGGCTTGTGCTCTTTCTTCGTGAGGAAATTTCAGCAATAGCATGTGCTACTACAATTTCAAATAGAGTTTTAATTATAGATTTAGATTTAATGTGACAGTAATTGAGCGAAAGAGAAGATTGTTGATGAAAATTTAGCCAGTGGGGACGATAGGTGGAGTAATTGAAAAAGATATGTTTTTCCTTAGCTGGTAGCGAATTGTTGGCTTAAGATCTTTATTTCATGCCAAGAGAACCAAAGGAATTGTATCTAACCCCATTACTGTTCCCATGTGGCTTTAGTTGGATAGATCTACCAGTTGTGTCAAAACCCATAGTGCAATAGTTTCAAAAATTGTGAGAATGCAGACAAAAACATCAGTAGGCAGACAGACAGACAAAGAGTCCGTCAGACCATTAGACAGACGGACAGACACACACACACACACACACACACACACACACACCTACACACACACAACGAGACACACATTTGGACAATCGGATAGAGTGTCAAACAGACGTACAGATAATCTCTTTGATACATAGACGAACCGTGTAATCTTTAGTCGCGAAAACTGAGACCAATAATTTGTTTCACATGAGGCCAGTTAGTAGGTGAATTCAAAAATAAGGGTAATTATGGGGATACTTGATGAAGTTGATCCTATCAGAGCATAAAAATATTTTGCGCGCAATTGCCTTCTCTGCGCCGATCCCTGGTGGAAGTATATTTTCTACGGGGAAGAGGCGGGAGAAACCGAAATTAGAAGAAAAAGAATCCATCTTGATGTAATTTGAGGAAAATATCATATTTTTTCTATTAAATAGAGATTCAGGGTTAACTATATAATTCGGTTAAATTTCATCAGTAGTTCTTGAGTAAACAAGGTAGAATAAAAGAAACATTCATCATAGCAACATAGGATCCTATAGAAATTGGATATTCAACCCCATCTAACTAAGGCTATCTATTGAAGTAGAGTTTTAACCGTGGCGATGGCATCACTCGTAAATCTGCCAATAGAACTATTGAAATGCGCTTCGCGCACTTGATGACACTTTGTTCGATGCACAGTATTAAAAAATAACGCGAGTCAATTTTCACCTGAAATCGGGTAGAAGGTTGCAAAAGAATTGGGAACCGTATTTTTTTTGCACAGAAGTAAGACGCCCAGACTCTATTCCGTGTCGACAGTTGCAAGAGTCTTGCCACCAGCTAGCTTACACTATAGGAGATTCAGTCTAGAACTAAATTTAAATATGACTATATATATCCATCAAAAGATCCTGCTAGAATTACCTTATTCTTTAGATCAAATAGTTTATTCTACAATACATTTAATACAGCCAAGATGTGGTTTGGTAAACTTATAGTTGCCGCACTCCTGGTAAATGCTGTTGCTGCTAGGACTGTGTCTGAAAACCAAATTGACAAGGGTGCTATTTCTATAGGAATTGGTACAATAGATATAGAACCAAATGTATACTGGTCGATCATTAATAACGCAGTCACTGCTTTTGCTGGTTCTCTTGATGTTGGTCCAGGGGCTGGATTCTATATTTCCTCAACTCCAGACTTTCCAGTCGGTTTGACCGTCAATCTTGCTGGTGTTATTAACAGTATTAACAATGATGGTATCATTGAATTTAATTCTTTGAACTCTTTGACCACCCCATCATTCAGCTTGCTTGGTGCTTCCTTTCTTAACAATGGTAAGATGTACATGGGTGGTGACGGAACCCTTGGAATTCCAATAATGTCCATTGCCTCTCTTAGTTGGACTAACAACGGCCTTCTTGTTATCCGTCAAAACAAGAGATCCCAGGGTATTGTTAACCTTGGTGCTATAGCTGGTACCATTACCAACGAAGGTGCTGTCTGTCTTTACAACCAAGCCTACCAACAAACTACCGCTGTCAGGGGTTCTGGTTGTATCAATGTTGGTGTGGACTCCAATGTCTATATCTCCAATGCTCTTTTGTCATTTTCCAAAACTCAAACCATTTTCTTGGAAACTCCTTCTTCTTCTCTTAAGGTTGAAGGTATTAGTACCCCACAAACATTCCGTGTCAGGGGTTTCGGAAATGGTAATATTATCAGTTTGACTACTCCTCTTAACCCATCCACTATCCTTGGTACCAAGCCATTCACATATAACCCAAACACAGGTGTCTTGAGGTTGACCTCTCTTGTTCTTCTGCAGTACTTCGACATTGGTACTGGATATGATCCAAATGGATTCAAGGTTGTTGATGGTATTTTCGGTGATGGTATTGATGCAATTCCTAGTGGTGGTGTCACTTATACACTCCCACCTCCTGATGGTAGTATTCCAGAAAGTTGCCAACTTTGTGATCCAACATTCCCACCTCCGCCAGGTAACGATCCATCCAGCTCCAGCTCCGCCAGCTCATCTAGCTCGGCTGCTCCATCCAGTTCTACTTCTAGTTCTGTTTCTGCATCTGTCACCGACTCCTTTAGTTCTGTTGCTTCCAGTACTAGTGACTCTTCTAGTACCGCTGCATCTAGTAGCGGTGAGTCTTCTAATTCTGCTGCTTCTAGTACCGCTGCATCTAGTAGCGATGAGTCTTCTAGTTCTGCTGCATCTAGTACTGATAACTCTTCTAGTACTGCTGCTTCTAGTACTGATAACTCTTCTAGTACCACTGCATCTAGTAGCGATGAGTCTTCTACTTCTGCTGCTTCTAGTACTGATAAGTCTTCTAGTTCTGCTGCGTCTAGTACTGATAACTCTTCTAGTTCTGCTGCGTTAGTACTGATAACTCTTCTAGTACCGCTGCATCTAGTAGCGGTGAGTCTTCTACTTCTGCTGCTTCTAGTACCGCTGCATCTAGTACTGATAACTCTTCTAGTTTTTCTGAGTATTGCAGTATGGGTTTTTCTGAGTATTGCAGTATGGGTTTTTCTGAGTATTGCAGTATGGGTTTTTCTGAGTATTGCAGTATGGGTTTTTCTGAGTATTGCAGTATGGGTTTTCTGAGTATTGCAGTATGGGTTTTTCTGAGTATTGCAGTATGGGTTTTTCTGAGTATTGCAGTATGGGTTTTCTGAGTATTGCAGTATGGGTTTTTCTGAGTAT
>JAJMGC010000043.1:0-113901 GCA_030574995.1 Suhomyces maxii
AATAAGAAGAATAAAGCACTATAGAAGGGCTTAATAATAAACTAAAGAGATAATTAAGATTAAGAACCTCATCAGTAAACAATAATATAAATAAATAATCAGATAACTAAAAAAACTAGGAAAGGATTTGCCTGACTGGTTTTGGTATCTTTGCTATCTTTGCTATTGCAATATCAGCTGTTTCTCCATGACAAACAGCTCTATCTGGCATCTATCTTTAGATCTTTGGGGAATCCACCTTAATTCACCTGTGTCATATGACAACTATAGTCCCCACCCAACATTGCTATTGTAGTGATACCTTTTAGCATGGAGGCTATTTTACGAGACCTTGGGAGGGTTTTGTTTTTTTTTTATTTTGTCACCATCTTCAATCCTGACAAGATTTTCTAATCGTAAATTAAAAAATATAAAGCAAGCGTGGAGACTGGCGTCTTCTAAAGGTTACTAATGTGGGGATACGTAGGTCTCGAGGATATATGTAGAGCTAAAAGGTCCCCTTATACATATATTCTGTAATCTCTCGTTACATTATTTATACCCCTTTTTGCTGGCTGTTAAAGTGCTGTGATGTGATTATGGATTATGTCAGATGTCATATGTGAGGGAGTTTTTCTGTTCCAGCATCGTTTCATCTGATTCTTCGTTGCAGGTTGACTTAAGTTTATTGATCTCCTGCCCCGCTCAGTTCACTATATTGAGGGTGGCTCGGATGGTTTTGAGGCCTGAGCCATACCACATAGCCAGAAGTAGGTGCAATAGAAAACCGAGTGTGTTGTGGATAGATCGGAAGATTGTGACAATAAAGTTCTGTACATGTAAACAATATTCTGACAAGGTGTGACCCCACATAAATTATGACGTAGTCAAACGCCTACATAACTGCTGTTGGTAACTCCCACTCACTCTATCATGAATCACCACAACCTTATCTATCTGATGAAAGATCAGTGATCATGGCCATAAGATTAATAATAGGGAAAATGCTTCTGTAGTTTCTAGAATAGGAAGTAGCAATAAAAGCCAAATTAAATGGACATGGGGATATTTTCTACTAAGCGGCCCTATGCGGCCCTAAGAGACATAACCCTAATAACCTCTGGGTTAGCTTGATCAATATCTATCAATTCTCTTTCGACGTCATACTAATAGAGTTCTTTTTTAGTTCTGTCGAAGATCGAAATGGATCGGTCGCAAATAGACAACTAGAACTTATGAACCTTAAAAGTTATTCTAGAGCACACGCCTGGAATTTTCAGATGGTAAGTTCAAAAACCTTATATTTTGAAGTGTTTTCAAGCAAAAACGGAACTACGACTTTTTTTTTTGAATTTTTTGACGAACGGAGCTGATGAATTGAGGTTTGTCTTTTTTGTCTGATTCACAGCAACGAATTGAATCAAAGATTGCAAGAACTTGTATCACTTGTATCACTTGTATCACTTGTATCACTTGTATCACTTGTAGCACTAAGAGACAAGACCGAGGGTTCACAAGATTAATTATTGTTTTTTCTCTTTGGTGAAATGAAGAGAAATTGTTTCGCTTAGAATGTCACATTACAAGCGATATCTCCATTTTGTTGATACTTAGATGACAAGGCTAACGTAATTATACATATTAGATAATTGAAATTTTCACAACATTTGTTTGCTGGTAATATCCATGTAATATTGATTTTGACTAGTTTATAATGACCGTTGGCTATTTGAATGGAGCTCTAGTGGTAGATTCACTTTAAATTTAGTTTCGTAGATTTCACACACAATCATTCGTTGTTTGGTTGATTACTTCGTGAACTCTGAATCACTTGTAATACCAAGATAATTACAATTAAGAGGACTTCAAAACCTATTTTTTGAAATCCTTCAGCTTGCCAATATGCCACGACTATCCTCTTTAAGCTGTAGATGTTTTAATTACGCTGACCACTCTGTTTTATTTTTTTTTGTTTTGGTTCTAGATTTCGCAACCATGTAAAACCAACATTTGTGTCGCAATTCTATAATTTTGTCGTTCTCTTGTCGTTTTTTTGTCACTTTTTTGTCACGCTTGGTACAGGACTTTAACCAGTGGTTTAACTCATCGCATTTTTCACCTCATCACCCTACGACTGTTTGTGTCTTAATACCCACAAACTCGCTTCGTTGGAGATGGAACAACCGGCAAAGAGGAAATGGGAGCGTCCAGCGTCTTCCAAAGTTGATTCGACACTCCTTGAAAAATTGAATCAAATTGTTTCATCAGAAAATGATTCCCATCTCATTAAATTCATAGAATCAGGTTCATTACCAAGAATCCTTTCAAATTGGTCATACTTTGCCCTGGTTAATGATCAAAGTCATTTTATTGGGCTATCACTGAAATTATCCCAAATCACTTATCGTATTAATGTCATTTCTGAAGATTCTGCTGATGCAAATGCCGTAACTAATCAATTAGCTATTGTTAATTTGAGAGATCAAATCATTGAGTTTTATAAATCCATATTAAATGACAATATCAAGGTTGTCTATAGAGCATTGAATAATTATAAACCATCGTTGACCAACCCCACGTTAAGAATACTTTCCAATATTATTAATTATGATGGTTCCATGGCTATTGAGTTTTTAAATACTTTTGATTTAACTCTTACTATTTTACCTAAATTATTGACTCCAGGTAAAGATAATGGTAATTCCGAGTCCAAATCTAAATTTCTTCCTATAAGAGCCAACTTCATCAGATTTTGGATCACTTTATTATCCAAGGTTCCAAGTCATCATAGACAAGATTTACTTATCACTAATTATAAGATTATGAATAATTTCTGGAAATTTCTTGAATCGGATTCTATTGAAACTCTTGATATAATCCTTGATTTCATTGAATCTAAAATCTTGAAAGAACCAAACTTCAGAAGAGCCGTCAAGTCTAGAATCTTGAATGAAAATTTCATGTACAAAATTCAACCACTTTTTAACAAACAAGAAGAAACTTTTACTAAGAAATTCACTGAATTTATGGAACTTCTTGTTACTGATTCCAAAATGGGTTTGGTGTTCCCGGTGGAGAAGTTATGGCATTCCCAAGTCACCTCTGGTGTCGAGATCACACTTAATAATAAGACTTTCAGAGTCCATAATAAGTTGATATATACTCTTTTGACTACCCTTAAACCTTGGGAAAGTAATGCTCAACTTCAATTCTCCATAAAGGTATTGGCTCACTCTCCTGAACTTATTCCAGCCTATATGAACTGGATGATTCAACACGGTGGTGGGTACCATGATCCTACTCTCACTTCTTGGTGGATTGGCCATACTCTCTTGTATAGCAACATTATCCAGTTACCTATTCCTCAACAAATCATTAACCATAGTGACTCTATCATCAGTCAAGACAATTCTTACGATACCAGAATCATCGCAGATAATATCACTTTGGCTCCATTGTCCAAGAATGCTCTTACCAAGTGTTTGGAAACCAATAAGCCTATTATCACCCAGTTTTCTTTACAGTTGATTGCATTTACTGTTCAGAAGCTTGATGCTGTTCTTAAATCAGGAATTCTTTCTAATAAGCAGGAATTAGTAGACTTGGTTTTCTATAACTTGCCTGATCTTTCTAGTATTATTCAAGTCTATACCAAGTATCCTGAGGTTAAATTAATCAAATTGACCCTGTTGATGATCATTCACCAGTACGAAGCATTGTACCCTAAAGCCACTTCTTCAGCCCTTGTTACTAAGGTATCTAGTGCTGGTATCAACACTATCATGAAGGCCGATTTCAATAGTCTTTCTGGTTACGAATTGACTCTTTTGGACCATTACCTCTCCATGAGTCAAGAAGATCAAGACTTGAAATGGTGGAACAAACCTGCCGATGGTAATTCCTTCTTCACTTGTTTGATCAGATTGGCCTCTTCTGCCGATGACTCTTTGGTCTGGAGACTTACCCACTTATTATCTACACTTACCACCAACAGACTTCTTTTCAACAAGGACTTGATTGTGTCACCAATCTTGGCACTTATCTACGCATCCCGTGAATACAGTTCTCCAGCCATATGGAACTTTCTAGACGAAGTGATTGCTCGGGCTATAAGAACCCCATACAAGTACCTTGATATGGCACATCAAAAGTATGGCGATCTTAGTCTTTTCGTGGTTGCAATTTATGAACAGTTCAAGTTTGCGCTTAAGAAGGATCCAGAGCTCACCAAATGGTTATTCAAGTTAACCAGATACTTTATTGTTGTAGGAGAACAGAAAAAGGATTTAGTAAGTATTATCAATGACAATTTGGCAGGGGAGAAACTTTTCAAGGCTGATTTTGAGTCTTTGGAATTCTCCAATACCGAACAATCTGATGATTCATCGTTTATCAATTATATCATCAACACTTCCAACAAAGACTTACAAGTGACTCAATTGAATAAACGTAATGTTCTTACCAGATTTGACTTGGCAGGTTTGCTTCTCAGATTGAAGTTGATTGTTAATGACGAAAAATCTCGCCAAAAGGATGACTTGTTGGTTGAATTGGTGTCTAAAGCTGGAAACTACCTCTTGGCTGATCCCACGGATATCAGCTCCGAGAAGTTCTGGACTGGTCTTGTGATTGAATCTGGTGATACTGGTGTTGTTCTTTCCAAGAAGCTCTTCATTGGAGGCCTTTTCAACGAGGTTTTACAACAACTTCCAAAGTCCCAAGGTTACTTCAACAAGTTTGTCTATGATTCGATTGCTTCCAACGAAAAGTACTCAGTGGAAGTTCAATTATACTATACCCAATTCGCCTGGCTACTCACAGATGCTGAAATCAAGCAATTATCCACCAACGAAACCAACCAATTGTTGACTTTGAAGGTGTTTGAACGTTGTCTTGAAATGAAGATTGGTATTGAACAAAAAACTTTCAACCTGGTGTTATCCATGGACTTCAAATCTTTTGAAGCTGATAAGAAACTTATTTTAGCCAGATTAGTGGAATCTAATTTGGTTTCTTTTGATAATACCATTGAAGAAATCGACTTTATCTTGTCTTCTCCATCCAACCATTATCTTCTCAGGAGTGTTCTTAGTAGCTCTATCAACGAGGACATTGTCAACTTTTTGATCAAGAAGACTGAAGCCATTGATGATGAACTATTGTGTTTCATTGGTTACTCCATCAGTCTAGCTTCTCCTGAAGCTTCTCCTGAATTGGAAGCATTCTATGAAAAAGTCATTCAGACTGCCGTCAAGATGTTGAGTTCTGGAACTATTGGTCAATGGGACCAATTATTGGCCATTTTGACTGTTGGTTTAAAATATGTCGATATTCAAAATATAATTGATGAAGTTTTTGAATACCTAGGTAAGTCTGGATACAAGAACAGTATGATCCAAGAATTCTCTGCATTTGTCCTCAAGGCTATCCAATTGAATGGTCTCAATGACCAAATAACTTCATGGATTCATAAATCTATGTTGTATATCACCAAGAAGTTTGCTGAATCTTCAGTATTATCACCAAAATTCAATTCTTTCTTGGGTGGTGTTTTGGGAATTATCAGTTACTTGCAACTGAACAACTCTTCTATTTGGACCTTGATTCCTGCCTCTATCATCAATACTCAACTTGAAGTTATTTTGAACCACGCTAAATGGGTGCAAAATCAAGATTACTTGAGATACGTCAATATTGTCATTGTTGCCGGTAAGAAAAACCTCCAGTATGAAAGAGTCTTGCAAATCTTCATCAATAACCAATCCAATGTTTTGAACAATTTGCCTTTCTCTGAAGGAAAGGCTAGATTCTATTCAGCCTTATTGATCTATAAACTCTTCTATTATGATGTTTCTAAGAACTCAAATGTCAGTTTGATGGAATCTATTGCTTTATTCTACCTTGGATCCACCAGATGTGAAGATTTATTACTCAAGAGCATTCTTGTTCAAATTGAATCTAAGATTTCTAAATCTTGGATTTATAAGGTTTCTTCTTGGGAATTCTCTGAAGAAATGACCAACAATGAAATGGAAATGATGGGTGAAGGTGAAAAGAGATTACTTGAAAAGGAAAAGACAACTTTTACTTTATCTTTGAGCAAAAGATTTATCAATAACACTATCAAGAATGGTTCAAATACTTTCGGTATTCCAGAGAATACTGATTTGGAAACCCTCGAAAAATGGTACAACGAAAGTAACACCTATATTGATCAATCTTATGAAAGAACTGTTTATGATAACGAATTCTTATTGATGTTATTGATCCACAATGAAGAATTTGTCAAGGTAGAAAAGGAAGATGAAGGAACCAAGGTTGTCTTTGATTTGAAGAACCTTATCGATTCCAACATGTTACAATTTATTATTTTTAGCTTATCAAGTCCGTCTACTTCAGTGCAACAAATCTCTGTGGTGTTACTTCAAGGAATATTAAAGAACCTTGAAACCATTGAAAACTTCAAGGATAAGAATATCTTCATGGTTTACATCTCTAATATTTTGAACACCTTAAGAAACAAAGATGTCAAACTACCAAGTATTGTTTGGTATACCTATTCCTCTTTGATCGGTATCATTTCAAACCCTGGACATTTTCTTTATGAAAAAGGCTTCCGTTACATTCTTTCTAACCCAACTTTGTCAAAGGATATTCCATTGTATAAGGCAATTATCCACTCTCAAAAGACTGAAGAAAGTGAGTTGGAAAATGATGAATCTTACTATAAGCAACTTGTTTGGTTGACTGAACAACTTGTTAATGGTACTTCCACCACTCAAGATATTGATTTATTTAAATTCAAGGGAGTTTTTGAATGGGTATTCAACTTGACTAACTCTCCATTTATCAACATGAAGCTTAAATCTTTAATCTTTAAATTTATCTATATTGTTCAGAATATTGATCATGGTTCTGATACTCTTATCACCAGATTTGGGATTTTGACTAATTTGGAACAGATGTTGCAGAAATACACTGATGATGTTTGGGATCAACAGTTAGAATTGAACTTGAAACAAATTGTTTTGCGTTTTGGTGTGAGTGAAGGAAGCAGCAAGAGAATAAGAGAATGGACTGGTGATGACTTAGGAAACTACATCAAGAGAATTCACACTAGTAAATAAAAGAAGTGGTAATTGAGTATGTTTGGGCATTCATGGAAACTTCACATGAACTGTGGAAGCCAGTTGGTGAGTCTATAAAGTTGGTTTTGATCCAACACCATAGTAATTATTATTAATAGACATTGAAAAAGATTAAATTGTAAATTGCAGACCAATTTCACCTAGTAAATGTTGATGCTTATATTCTTAAATGAATAATTGCACTATATTGCCTTCGAAGATATTCCAAGAATAGCCATAGATAACAAGTAGTAGGATCTTTTATTTGTTTACCAACACACTAAGCCATTATTTTCAAATGGCAAATAACAGACACCTGTTGTGAGATTCCAGTCCAAAGTTTGTATGGAACCTCTCACAAATTCCCAGTCCGGAGACGGCTAATTTCACACAGTGATTCGTTCTGTACATAATATTTTTAGACCTTTAGCGAAAACATCTTATCGCTAAATCATCAATCCCCCTAATATCACAACATGGGTGTAAGTATTGATACTGATCTGGTAGATCTGGACGAAGTTCGGGTACATTGGATTGTTTGATCTCCTTATACTAACCTTTTCAGCTCGGTAAACTCGCACACTACTCATTTGACTTGGTGTTAATCTCCATCGTTTTAGCTGGTATACACCGTAATACTGGTTTGGTATTCGATACCTCCCACTTTTCCTCAGTTGACTTTCGTAGATGGTTTGGATCATATCTCTCCTTTGGTGAAAGATGCTATGATGCTGTTGTCTCTGGATTAAGAATGTCTGGTTACTTCAAACAAAAAAATTTGGTCTTGGACTATGTTCTGAGAGAAGCAGGAAAGATTGTCAAGGAACAAACTGGAAGGGATATCAATGACTTGCCAAAGGCAAACCAATAGGTAAGTCCTGCAATTACGCAACAACACATATCAAATCAAATCGAATCGAATCAAATCAAAATGTACTATTTTATGACTGCTATTAATGTGTTATGTAGTGTCTCCACAATGACCACATATAATGTTTAATAGGGAGAATTTGGGCTACTTATTTATTAATAAATACAACGAATCATTGTTAAAAATATATCCATGTACTACATTGTTTGTAGATATCCGAAACCATATATGTTGTAGATCACTCTCTTCCTTTGAATTTTAGTATGGTGTTCTTAATAAAATATAAAGAGCTATCGAGCTCTATCAACATATCTCTTTTCTTTTGGTTCCTTGTTGGTCAATTGTTTATACTGGTTCTAAGCTAATGTTCAGTCAACTTTGGTTTATTGGTTAAGTGAAACCTACTGGACGCTTTCTAGTTAGATATTATTGCTGGTAGAATGTGCTGCAAAATCTATCTGCTTCTAAAAGGGGTGCAACAGTAAATTGGAATGACCTCTAGGGGTGTTAGGGGTGTACCATTAATATATATAAGAAAGGTTTTGGATCTACTATTTTTGCAGCACTTTGATTTTTACTGCCAAAGTCTGCGAACAACAATAATCACATTCTTAGGTGGTGTGTTAAGTGTTTGGCTATTTGGGTGTTTCAGTGACCAGGTATTGGGTATTTTGTTCCTTTTTAAGGCTTTTTGATATTATGATTTTCTACCAGCTTTCTTTCAGTTCCGTGGCTCGAAGTTCCCCTTGTCCCTGTTCCTGTCCCTTAAGATGAAGTCTCACTTTTAGTAGTGTGTACTCGCTTTTCTAAAAATGCAACAAATCTGCAAAAAAGAGATTAAATAAGTCACCATCAATTGAGGTATGTGATTTGAGTGATTGTTTGAAAACTAAAGAACGATCTGATCTTTCATTTTGGTCATTGTTATCCTTATGATGTACCAATCAGTAAGATCAAAAAACAATTGACGTATCAAGATGCATAGAATAGATTTACAGCCCACATCTAGTCTTGAAAAACGGATACGTACAGATTCCCTTGCTTTTTAAAGCATTGACAAGCAACTTTCTTTTTTACTTTGTCAAATGGTCTCATTGACTATTGCTAAAACTTAATCGATAATTCATTTCTTTAGTTTTTAGTTATTGAACGAGCAGACTACTAACACTTGCTAGCATTATGTCAGATCCAACTGATTTTATAGAAAGTTTGAAGAATGCAGTCAATCAGGAACAGAAATCTGATATCCTTTTAACCAATTCATATCTTGAATCATATTCCTCCAAGAAGTTAGCTCAGTTTGGTTTGGCAGTCATCAACTTAAATGTCGACAATGTCAAAACAGGTTTAGGAGGAAAGACATTACTCGAACTTGTGGTCGATCCAGCATTGAAAAGCACTGATGATATACATCTAGGCTCTTTAAGAGTCGGAGATATTGTTAGATTAGACAAAATGAGTACTTCCGAGTCAGCCCAAGCCAAGAAAGCACAAGACAATTCATCCAACGATTCAAAAAAAGAGGATGAATCACTTGATGCCGTCGTTATAAAGACCTCGACCAAATCTATAACTATTTCGATTGAAGAAGAAGCCACGGAAGACAAGGTGATTAACTTATATAATAATACAGGTAATGATAATGTGAGAATGTGGATTGTTAAGTTATCAAATAATATAACCTACAAAAGGATGATAACTGCCTTGAACAAGCTTTTGGAAGTGAAGGATAAGCACAGCAATGACATAGTAAAATTACTTTTGGGCCAAACAAAATACACTGGGAAATCATCAACCAAAAAAGTGACTGATTTTTTTGATCCTAATCTAAATCAATCACAGAAAGATGCGATCAATTTTGCTATTCATCAATCTCCTATATCTATTGTTCATGGTCCACCAGGTACTGGTAAAACTTATACAATTATTGAGCTTATCAAACAGTTGACTTTTAACCATGGTGAGAGGGTTTTGGTCTGTGGACCCTCAAATATATCTGTTGATACTATTTTAGAAAGGTTATCACCTATATTTACAGGTGAATCAAGTGACGATGCATCTACTACTAAACGAAAAAGAGCAGCAAAGAAAGCAGTCAAATCATCTGCTGAAAAACTTATAAGAATTGGTCATCCAGCAAGACTCTTAGCCAATAACCTTCAACATTCTTTGGATATATTATCAAAGACAAGTTTCGGAGGTGACTCAAATGACAATAAATCGATTTTAAGAGACATAGAAAAAGATATTGGTGAAACATTAGGTAAGATAAAGAAGAGCAAAAGATATGCTGAAAGACGAGCACTTTGGGCAGATTTAAAGCAGTTCAAGAAAGAATTAAGAGTAAGAGAAAAGAAAATTGTTCAAGATTTATTGGTTAATTCCCAAGTAGTTTTGTCTACTTTACATGGGGCAGGTGCATATGAATTGACATCTTTGTATAAAGAAGAGTCATTAAATTTCAGCCACGACAATCCTTTGTTTGATACTATAATTATTGATGAAGTTTCGCAATCACTTGAGCCCCAATGCTGGATTCCTTTGGTGAATCATCTTGGTTTCAAAAGACTAGTTATTGCAGGTGATAACAAGCAATTACCACCAACAATTAAATCAAAGGAAGAAGTGGACAAACTCCTTGGAAAATTAAGTCTAAATGAAAAGCCAACTATTGCTAATTTGGAGGTCACTTTATTCGATAGATTGGTCAGAGATCATGAGGGTGATAAATTCAAGAAGTTGTTGGATACCCAATATCGTATGAATGAAAAAATTATGTTTTTCCCATCACAAGAATTATATGAAGGGAAGCTTAAAGCTCATGAATCAGTCAAAGATATTACTCTTGTTGATTTAAAGGGTATCAAAGAAAATGATGACACTATTGCAACCTGTGTATGGTATGATACACAAGGTGGAGATTTTCCTGAAAAGACTAGTGGAGATGGTGATACTCTGGTAAGCATCAGTGGCTTGGTAGAAGCTGGATCGAAATATAATGAGATGGAAGCAATATTGGTGGTTAAGCACTTAAAAAAATTAATGGAATTCGGAGTAAAACCAGAGCATGTTGGTATTATCTCACCATATAGTGCACAAGTAAGTCTTTTAAAGAAGTCGCTTCAACAGGACGGACCAGATTTTGCAAAGGTTGAAGTATCTACAGTAGATGGATTCCAAGGTCGTGAAAAAGAAATTATCATAATATCTTTAGTGAGATCAAATGATAAGCTAGAGGTTGGATTTTTAAGAGATGAAAGAAGATTAAATGTAGCAATGACAAGACCAAAAAGGCAACTATGTATCATTGGAGATCTAGAATTAATGAGTAGAAGTGGTGTGGAATTTTTAAATCAATGGGCAGTGTATGTGGAAGAAGGTGTTGACGGTTCTGGGGGGTTTGAAGTATATTACCCAGATTTGGGTGATTATTAAACCCACAAGCGAATTATTGCTTTTCCAATAAATCATTACCAATTAACTCATTTCCAAGTTGAGTCCAACTCCAATTTTTTAAACTAGATTTTTTTTCTCATGAAGACACATGGGTTCTTAACAAATGAGTAAATTGAAATGTATCACTCGTTTGTAGCTTTGAGAGCAATCTATCTCAATCTTGATAATTGTCTATTGTGGTATTGCTAAATTAGCCCAATTTAGGCAAAATGCGAAACTGGTACTGACAAACGAGTGTAAATGTGTGAATTGAATTGTTCAGATTTACAAAAATAATCTAAATTAACACGTGAATATCAAGTGCTTGGGTTTATTATATTTTATGACAAATGAAATTACCACCTTCTAATTAACACATTAGAAGGTGAAATTAATTAGAAGGTGGTAATTTCATTCTTCGATTGATACCAAGAAAATATTCACATTAACATCAAACGTTTTCTTATCAGTTTTTCTTTCAGTATAGTATGAAATGGAAAATCATCTAATAGCTATAGCCACATAGACATAGCAATTAAAAGAAACTGTAGATACGATTATTATGATGCAATAATCTGGAAGAATAGTTGAAATAGATCTTTACCAAAGTTCTAGGTTTTCAAAACCTTGATAATATTTCATAGCCACCTGTGAATTATGAAGCTATGAAACTTGGTTACTATGGAAGGAAGGTACATGGCTAGAGATATTAGGAACATGGTGCAAGAAAGCAGACTTTAATGATATACATTCCTTATGTGTAATGCAATAACGAACTCTATACATTGAGACGTTATTGCTTGCATCGAACCGCAATGTGGAGAAGTTCTCAGTTTGCAGCCTCATAAACAAGACTGAACTTGAGAGTACTAGACTCATGTCAATAGCCATGAAAAAGATTTACAGATGGCTATGTAGAAGGTTCGATGTGTTAATTACATACATGAAATGCTATACTTACGTCCAAGTTCTTGCTCATTAGATTTCCTAAAATAGTGGTCTGGACCCCATCTCCACCAATTTTGTTAAGCATCACAAATTGATAACAGATAATTGTTCTTAACAGGAATGAAAAATTCAGCCCAGAATGGAAAAAATAAGGCATGAACAACTCAAACTGTTTATTTTCAAGTATGGATTATATTGTTAGGACGCAAGCTTTTTTTCGGTCTGGATCGGTTGGCAATCTTGGAAAAAGACCTTTTGGGACGGGGTTCCAACTCCTAAAATCTTGGGGTTCATATCCAAAAAGATGAGCTATTTCCGAGAATGGTAGGCAGAATCCAATTTAGATTCAATTTAGAGAGAATTATAAAGAGACAGAGAGAGAGAGGAAAAAAAAAAGGAATTGTAAACAGAGATCTGAAAAACGAACATCGTTTGACGTTTTAGGTTTAGTAAACATGAGGAGAAATGAAACATTTCGGACTAGTTGTTTCAACAGTAGGAAAATGTTATGTTTGATATATTTGATAAGGGATAAAGGAGTTATGTAAGGGAATTGGGTAGTAACTACAGGAACGTAGTCGTATAATTGGTTATAGTGAGGAATGAGTATGATCTGAAACCTCGTCTGTCTAGCGAAACGTTTAATTGCATCATTTGCAATCCATGCGTAATTAGAAGTGGGTATTTTTTTTTGTTTTACACTCTAAAATTTTCACTAAGGGGGAATTGCAGGAATTACAGTCCCTACATAATATTTTCCATACTTTTCTTTTGCACATCAATAATTTAGTCCAGAATCCTATTAGGTGAGATTGTGAGGACCTACGAAAGACTAATCAGGAAGTAATTTAGGGAGGCTGTGGATGTGGTAGAAATTAAATGAAAAGCTTTAACAACTGAAATAACCGTTGATTAAAATCGAATTGGAAAGGTTAAATTATGTCATGACAATTTAAATCGAACAATTTTGGTCCGAACATTTACCGATTAGTAGTTGAAGTTGCTGTTTTAAACCATCTCACCACATTTGAGTCTGTTTGTTCGTTAATAGTCTACATTGACGATTACCACATTCTTTCTGTATACAGGGGAGGCGCATACCTTGAGCCCAGGCTTTTTTGCTGCAAGGTGGCACCCGTGTCCCCAACTGGTAGTGCACATAGCTCTTGAAACCGATAAACAAACACGCTATTGTTCTGGAATTGGCAGATTGGCGTATCAGTCTTGGTTTTACTAGGCAATTCGCTGCTTCTATTCACTTTTGGTACACGGTATATATAAATTGCCAGACCGCCCATAATTCAAATGTTTTTCCTTCAACACTTGTCATTCCTTTAAACCAGTCGTTCCCCTATACCCAGTCATTCCTTATAAAATGAAGTTCTTAACCTTAGCTACTGCTTTATCTATCTTGTCTGTCGCTTCCTCTAAGGTTGTGTATGTCACTCAAACCCACATTAGCACCGTTTACCAAGACCAAGATGGTAACCTTCAAACCGCCGAAGTCCCAGCTCCAGCCGCCACTGCTGTAGTTGAAACCACTGTTGCTCCAGCTCCATCTCCTGTCAGCACTCCAAAAGCTCAAGCTCAAAACGAAAACCAAAACCAAAACCAAAACCAAGTTCAACAAAAGGTTGCTGCCACCACCGCCAAGCCAGCCACCACTTTAGTTACCTCTACCAAGGGTGAAAGCTCTTCCACTGGTTCCAGTGACTCTGGTGTCGATGGTGCTTCTGACCAAGAATTTGCCAAGGCTATCTTGGATGCCCACAACGAAAAGAGAGCTGAACACTCTGCTAATGCTTTATCTTGGGACACCGAACTTGAAAAGTACGCCCAAGACTATGCTGATAAATACGACTGTTCCGGTTCTTTATCCCACTCCGGTGGTAAGTACGGTGAAAACTTGGCTGTCGGTTACAAGTCCGGTCCATCTGCTTTAGATGCTTGGTACGATGAAGGTAACAGCTACGATTACTCCTCTGCCTCTACTTTAGATCACTTCACTCAAGTCGTCTGGAAGTCTACCACCAAGCTTGGTTGTGCTTACAAGGACTGCTCCTCCAAAAACTGGGGTAAGTACGTTATCTGCTCTTATGATCCAGCTGGTAACATGGTTGGTCAAAACAAGGCCAATGTTTTGTCCGGTTAAATAGTGTGATTCTTGTATTTTTTTTGTATGACGTGAAATTATCTTATCACTGTTGCTACAATTATTTTACTTTTTTTACACTTTAAAAAAAATGTTATGATCAGGATTTCGTTTCTTCTTCTTCGTGGTGGTTTTTGGGTTTATTTCTCAATATATGTTTTATTACTAACGAAAAAAAAAAAAAGAAAAAAAACTTAAACTTGTAGTTTGATTGGTAAGATTTACTTTAACCTAATTCAAAAGTAAATAAGATTTGGAGCTTGGGGCGGACTTACCTTTTGGGTAATTACCTTGTTGGTTAGTGTGAAATTCTAGGCATGTTTTAGATCTCTGAGACCGTTTGCATTTTGCAACATTTCGAGACGCGTTTACTCCTTACGTCATGTTTATTGTTCAAACGCAGGTTCTGTCACCTGACGTCACCCAAGTCCAAACAACAATATCCATCAAAAGTCCTATCGAGATTAGATATCAACAAAGACTCTCATCTTGGATATCTCAGTGTGACTCTATAGATATAATGGTGTTATTGTGGTACGAATTATGGTAAGGTTTTGCTGGACCATCTTCTAGAGAAATCCTTGGGACCATAGGCTAGAATTGGGTGATAATGATATTTTCAATACCACCTTCATTGGCAAAAACAACATGGAAAATCTATATAATACAACTGGTGGTAACCTAATCCAGATTAGGATACTTCTCTTATGATCCGATCAGTTTCTTATGCACTGCAGGGCATATCAAGCATGAAATATCCCGTACAGCATCTCGTAATCCCCACATTTGTGCTGTTGGTAAGCGACTTTAACCGTACCTCATAACCTGGTGCGATCCATTAGATAACTAGCAGTAGACGATGGTATCATTGGACAACTCTAGCATGGGGAGAGACGGGTCTTGGCTGCAACCACCAAGTAATGGAACCTTTTATTGTAGAGTCAAATGTTGAAGGATTGTCATCAAGCGGTGTATGATACAATGGCTGCGAAAAGCGAGAAGTCCAGTAAAGGTAACCAACCATGAGTATCGACAACACATAATGCTATACTCCATACCATATAGCTCTATAAAGTGCTACATTTGAAGTTTCCTTTGGTCATGCTGTTGTGTTTTCATACTTACTATGTGATCAGTGAATATCAAGAACACTAAAGGATGATCTTCTCTAATTATGCTCATTATCACCAAACATCAACCCCAGTTTCATCAACTGTGTCTGATCACCACACAATCCAAAATACTCAATATATGGAAAGTATGGCAATTTGCTCACCTCGACCTGTTTTCCAGACTCACATTCCCATGAATATAAGATCTTGTTACCTCTTACATCCTTGAAATGGAACGAATTCTCATTCAATTGCAAGTACTTTATACCGGTTGGAACGTTTTCAAGCTCAATCTTATTAATTTTGTTATGTTCATAAGATAAATGGGTAAGTTCACATGGGTAAGTAACGTTTCTTATCAGATTTATCCGATTATGACCTAATGATAATACACGAAGATTTGGCAAAAGTATATTGAAATTAATGTGAAGATCAATCAATTCTTTGGAACTATCTCTGTGAGTCCAGTTTGTGTGATCCAATTTTAGTACCACTATACTCTTTGGTAATTTTGAAATCAATTCATTATCAAGAGATCCTAAAGGATTATCATGAAGTAAAAGCTGGCTCAAATTTGGTGGGAATCTTATACTATCAATATCTGTAAATGAATTATGGCTTAGATCAAGATATTCAATTGTTTGAGGTAAACGATTATTACTGTCGGGTAAATTAAAAGACTCCAACTTGTTATTACTCAAGTCCAACCTTTTCAAAAATGGAGAATTAAATCTGACTTTGTTAAACACAGTGATTTCATTATTGGCAAGATTCAAAACTTCCAACTTTTCGGGAAATATAAAGTCATATAATGCTATTAACCCAGTTGAATTCATAGATAACTTGGTGATATTTTCAGTGAGAATATTGGAGAAATTACTATGATCAATCTCATTGTTATCCAAAACCAATTCTTCAATTGAACCAGGTAATAGACCCAACTCATCAAGATCATCCAATTTGTTATCGGCAAGATCTAATACTTTAAGCTTAGATGCTTGTGAAAAGAAATATGGTGGAAATGAACGGATTCCATTAGCATCCAATTGTAATTTTTCCACTGACTGTGGTAGTATAAAATTATCATTAAAGCTTTTGATTAAATTCTTTGATAATTCCAAGACTTCCACATTTGGAGGAAGTTGTTCTTCATCGATATGGAAGATTTCATTATAGGCAATTTTGAAAGTTTTGAGAGATGGAGGAAAGTTAAGATCATACAATGCTGAGAGAGAATTGATAGAAGCATCGATAGTATGTAAATTTGGACAATTATCATAATTGGGGCCATCAAGACCACCTAAATTATTGGCTCCGATAAGGAATTTTTCAAGTGAATGAGGTAAATTCAAGTCTCTTAGGGATGAAATGGAATTGGCGCTGAGATCCAATACTTTTAGTACAGGTGGTGATGATCTGAGATACTGTTTAAATGCATAATCGGTTATAGAGTTATTCCATAAGTACAATTCTTGTAGATTTTCTAATATTGTAGGATGAAACATATGGATTTGATTTGATTGAGCCTTGGAATTGAACCTATTGATGACTAATAGCTTATAGGTCTTTTTACCTAAGGCCACAATTCGTTGCATCACTTTCATGCTTAGTGACAGGATTTTGGGAGTCATGGTCACATCGTAAACCAATTGGAAGCAGATCCTAGGGATGGAACCATCGTAGTAGTTATCAAAAGCTAGCAATTCCAAGATTTTGACGAAACTATCGATTTCTTCCAAAAGATTGGGTCGGTCGCTGAACTTAAACAAGATCCCAATCTCTTCAGGAAACACATGATTTGAGGTTGCCAAGTTATAGGAGGTCAATTGACGGAGAATATGGTACGCTTGGTCAATTCCATCAATGACAAATGCTGATTCGAAGTCGTCCTTATTGTAGAATATCCTCAGGGGATCATATCCATTGGTGTAAGTGCCACTTCTAGCAATCAACTTCTTGGTGAATATGCATTCATAAGCCAACTCCTGGAACCCTGACCAAGGCCCCCATTTATAAGGCTCTATGAACTTGGAGAATATGACGTTGGGCAGTACATACTGGAGAATGGTCTCGAGGATCTCTCGTGGTAGGTTCTGGAACGTATGATCCATGGCGGTTGGGTGGTTTTGAACCAACACTTGTGTTGATAGTGGTGAGCTGCTGGTGATGGGTTGTTGATGAGGTGTCCCAGCAGTCTCTAGATTCAATAGTAAGCAAACTGGTAACGGTAATCCTGGTAGAAGATCAACAAGGTAAGTGATTTGGCTGCTGATCCGAGAGGGAAGGTTCCATCATGCCAAGTGAGCACTACAAAAGAAAGGGTAAATCACCTTGTCTTAGATATGGTAGGAGACAGAAGGATGGTGCGAACGGGCAATTGAAGGGGAGATTCAGCGGGATATGATGGGAGGAGCGAGTGCTTACTAAGACCGGCTGGATGGTCAAATTTGGACGCTGTTTGGTACCGATTTCGTGGTCTAGAAGTGATCTGGTAGTGCTTTATGAGGGAATGTAGAGATGACAGAAGGAACAATAAGAAATAGAGCAAAATAAAAGGGATAGAGAGAAGAGATAGAGAGAAGATAGAGAGAAGATAGAGAGAAGATGGAGATGATAGTGGAGATTGTGGTAGAGATAGAACTTTTGGTGGTGGTTACTCAATTGGTTTGGTGCTTACGGGACTGGTGGTACTGGTCAGTTTGCAGCTAATCGTGTGGTCTATAGTGGAACCGACTAGACAGAATTACGGGCTGGTCCAGTGAACTCACCAGCACGCCAGGGCCGGGCACCCGCTAGCCACCATCACCTTTGGCTCATTTCAGACCAGTCACAGCCCATAATGAGTCCTGTTGTGCTCTAGCCAGTTCGCAACGGTAGTAGTAGTGGTGCGGTAGCACTGGTATGGTAGTAGAGAGACATTACCACTAGTAGCACGAGTATATCAGTAAACCAGTAGACCAGTACCAGTACCAGTACCAGAACAGCCAGTCCCACACAGTCCCAAGCAGCAGCACCCAAACCACCCACCCACCACCACCACTACATCAGCCCTGATTGTAGCCATTTCAACAGCTGGTCCCACCCTCATCTGGTACACTACTCACCAGTGAGCCAACTAAATATTACCACCACTGTCCTCCCTATAACCTACGCCACACAACTATGATGAGTCACTACCGTTTGGCCAGACCAACTTCTACTCATTCTCAAATGTTCACACCCTCCAACTCATACAGCACTTCACGCTCATCTAGTTTTCTTATTTTATGTACCACTTTCTTTTCCTCCTGCTGGTGCTCCCTTCTTCTCTCCTTTTGCAGCATCTTTCTGGTGGCTACATGGTTCTCCTTTTTTCAGGGTGACCTTATTTTTCTCACTGACTCTGGTACTGAGGAGACTGGGTACATCGGGCTTGCACTTGGCTCAATGGCTGCTTATGTACACACCCATATTCAATTATACCTGTTTTGTCTGTGTTTTCATCAAACAGTTTAAACCTCATCCACCAAAGCTTTCCTCACCCTAGATATCTATTCATGAAAGGCGCTCCCAATACCGTCAAGGTTGAGGGCATAGACCCTGCGGAAGAAGCCATCTCACGTACCATATTGAGTGGGACAAACACCCCATCTCCAGCAGAGATGGACCCCTTGGAAGAATTGACCGCCAACGCCACTTCAAAATCGGTTTCATCTCAAAGCCGGCCTAAAAGAACCTCACTTGCATGTATTCGATGCAGAGCAAGACATATCCGGTGCCCAGGAGGTGATCCATGTAAAAAATGTCAGTTAGCAAAGACCAAATGTGAATATGTTGAAGCTGATAAGAAGATAGTGGTATCAATGAAGTATCTTTCAAAATTACATGATGATATTGCAAGACTTAAAAAAGATAATGCATTTTTCCGTAATTCATTAAAGGAAGAAAAAGACCGTCAAAGTTACCCATATAATCCAACTACTTCGGTATCCAATCCCCCTCAAAATACTTCCTTACCAAATCAAACTTATGGTAATACCAACCCTCCCAATAATAATACCTTTAATAATTCCAATAATCCCCCATTTAATGTTGATAATGCCTTCTCTTCCGAGAGCCCCTCCTATAATGATAATGATGTTGAGGTCATACTGCCTTCTTTAGACAAGCATGGACGTCTTATAGAGTCTAGAACAGGTGAAAAAGTATACGTAGGATCTTCATCAATGACTCTTTTCGGATTAGAAATACAAAATATGGTGCCTTCACTAACTCCTTCCCTTCTTTCCCAATCTCCCGCTTCTCCCAGCACAAACAATACTCATCCTGAAGAACAATCGGTTAAAAGAGAAACCGAAATCTTAGAAAAGGAAGGTAATGCCTATAAAATCACCCTTGCCAAGACCAATACTCGTCCGGGACTTTCTATCAACTTCACCCTTCCTTCATATTCCTATGCCATGCTTTTGGTGGATACATTTGTTAACTATAATGATGGTTGTTTTTACTTTTTCAATGAAGGTTTAGTTAAAAGATTCCTCATGAATTTGTACTCAGGAAATACCCATGAAAATAAAAAGATCTTCAAGAGAAACATATCTGTCAACAAAAGTCCAGCAAAGGATGAAAATTCTATCAAGAAAGATGCTGATGATGATACTATTCTTGAAACAATTTGGTTCTGTAAAATCCTCCTTATTTTTGCCATTGGTGAAATGTATTTAGGAACAGAATCAGATACTCATATTAAAAAACAAAGAAATGCTCATGCTCCTGAAAGTAGATCAAAGCATAAAAAGGAAAAGAAAGAAAAGAAGGATACTTTACCAGGATCAGGCTTTTTCTACCAATCTTCAGAATTGTTCACTGGTTTGTTTGCTTCTGGTGCTATAGATAATGTTTCTAAAGATGGTGGTATTGAAGTAATGCTTCTTTATGCTTTCTATCTTCAAGTAGCTGACTGTACCATTGCTTCGTATTTCTATTTTGGTCTTGCATTGAGATCTACTTTAATTCTTGGATGGCATGTGGATGCAGACAAAGATAATTTGAACCGATTCGAGTTGGAACATAGAAGAAGAATATGGTGGACTGTTTATATGTATGAACGGATGCTTCTGTCTAAAGCTGGACTTCCTTTGAGTTTTGCTGATGATAGTGTATCAACAGAATTACCTATTGATTTCAGTATAGACTTGAGTGATTTTCCTAGAGATGAAAATGATTTAAGAGGTTACTATATTTTCCCATCAGCAGAGTATATCAACAATTGTGTTACCATTACTCAGATCAATGCCATCATTTTGTCATCATTGTATACCAAACAACCTACATTTAATATCTTACCAGTGGTTTCAGATTTGGTTCACAAGTTACTTGCCTGGAAGAATGCATTACCCGATTTTTTAAAGGTCGATATGTCTAGTGATAACTTTAGGGTCACCAGATTGATAGTAAACCTAATGACAGAATATTTCCAAGGTATGAATCTTGCAGTAAGACCATTATTGTTTCATTTTGCTACCAAGAAATTAAAAGAATTACAGGCTCAAAATTCTACCAACAAATATGTTGATTTAACCAAATATTCCAAGAATGTACTCACATTGTTGAATGCATCTTTCCAAGCATCCATCAATACCATTAAGTCCATTTGGGCCTTATTACCAGAAAATATGGTGGCTCTTTTTGGTTGGATGGATAGAGAATACCTTTTCACCTCTGCATCTACATTAATTCTTTTCAATGCATCTTTTGGTGTACATGAAGCCACCAAAGAACATTTGGATCATGCATTAACTATTTTCACCAAAATGAAGCGATTGGGTAATTATCCTGCTGCATTAAGAAGAGCACAATTATTGAAACTTATAAGAGTTTTGGACTTCAATGGAGTCATGAATGAGCTTCTTATCAAACATGATGATGATTATGGACTCTCTAATGAGCCATTCAAAAATGAGTTTGATCCAATCAATGAAGTCAATGAAATATCCAATTCCAATATCAATAGTGAACACTTGAACCTGTTAGATAATGAATTAAACAGAACCATGAACCCAGTACAACCTATGAGGGATACCAACTTCAGAGATGCAGACCATTTTGCAGAGGCTACTTTGAACAATGAGTCTTTCAATTACAATATGTCTGTTCCTATTTCTAGTACTAGTGGTGATGTATATACGAACTCAGATTTGGCAGGTATTGAAGGTTTAACTTACCTTGATGAAGAACAAAAGTTATGGAATGAAATCACCAATGATGCTGTGTGGTTGAATGTACCTGGAGGTAATCCTAACCAACCTGCCATCCATAGATCTGAGCATTTGAAGAAATCACATAACGATCTTTTGGGATTAAATTTAAATCATTCAAACTTTGGTGATCATTCAGGTACTCAAACCCCAGCCCCAGGTCCAACTTTAGCCCAAAACCACAATAACAGCAATAGTTTTATGGGTCTTGGTGGAGGTTATAGTGATATCATTAACCAAGAGTTCCAAGACATGATGGATTAGAGTAATTATGAGATAAAGGGAATAGTTGAAAGAATCAAGATTTTTAAATTTACTATAATTAACTTGCTTTTTTTTCAGCTACGCTGGCTGGTGATCAATATCGTTGATCTTTGCCTTGTATAAATATGTATATTAAACTATTAATGTATAGTACAGATAGTGTTACAAGCGAATCACATCGCAGCTGGATAATCCAGTGTAGAAAAATGGTTAGACCAGCAAAAGGAGAAAATTAAGGCATTCCATTAACCCACAATTGAGTAATGGAACCACAGTAAATGAACATTATATCGTTGAACAACAGCAAAAGAGGTAAGTTTTGAAATTCATTTTTTGTTCTTTTCTCCTAGGCGTTGAAGAACTCCATCATGCCATCGCCTCCATCAATGCCTTGGTCCTGTAAGATCTGTTGAGGTGATATGGCCAGTGCAGGCTTTTGCGTCATATTGAATCCTTGGTTCATTCCATTGGACTGGAGGAAATCAAATTCCTTGCCCATAGGAGCGCCTCCGGCCATCTGGCTGTTGATACTGTTGATGTTGTTGACGTTGTTGACCATGGGCGAGTTGGCTCTCATGGCCTGCCTCTGTGTAATTTGTTGTGGTTGTACTGCTGGAGATTGTCTCTGTTGCTGTTGTTGTTGTTGCTGTTGTTGTTGTTGTTGTTGATGATGATGATGATGATGCTGCTGCTGCTGGTGTTGTGGTTGTTGTGGTTGTTGTTGTTGATGGAGCTGCTGTGGTTGACGTGGTTGTGGTTGACGTTGTGGTTGTGGTTGTTGTTGCTGCTGAGGAAGAGGCGGAGCTCCGTCCGCTGGGAGGCCCTGTTGTTGCTGCTGTTGCTTTCTCATCTGGCCAATCTTCATCTTCAAGTACTGGAACGCATCCGGATACAACTCCTGGAGCTTGGTATAAAGTTGGTTCAACTCCGGCATATCCTGAGGTGCCGTCATCATTATAGGAAACGTATTCTTGTTTTGAGAGGCCTGTTGGGTGGCAGCATCGGTATGGTATTTTTCATGGATATAACTAAGAACAGTCAAATTACAATGGATCCGCTTGGTACACTGTTGATAGGATTCAACCATCGATTGTTTGGCTTGTGGTGGTAACTGTTGTAAGGCTTGTTGGTTGCTCAAGATGTTGTGATAAATGTTGATGGCCTTTTTCATGAGCTGAGTGTTGATAAGAAGGAGACATGTGACCCGTTCTCGGTCGAGCTCCACGGGAGGTCTTGGTTCAATGAAATTGTTCATGATGGTGGGTGCATTCGGGGTCAACCGGTTATTTTGATTGTTAGTTGAAAACTATTGCCGTGTCGGTCACGTGTGCGTTATCTGTGGGGGATTCCAATAGTGAGCGGAGTGGGGGACTACGAGAGAAGGATGAGGAAGGTGAAGAGGGAAATGAAAGAGAGTAGTGTAGTAGTACCAAATGTGTGTTGTGGCTGATGGCCTATTGATAAATTGAATGTCTCCTCTTCGTCCTCTTCTGATGCTTGGTCGAACGATTCTTCTTATTTTTCCAGCAGGTAGTTGGGATTGTACAGAGGCTCTTGTTTCTCCAGGTTTCGAGTCAGTGATATCAGACTCTTCAGTATCTTCCTTCAGTTCATCTCTCAGTTCTTCTTTAATTTCTTGCACTCCGGACTCTTTGATAGTAACAGTCTGTTATTCTTTCCCTTATAACTTTCAGACTCTGATATCTCAATTTTTGTAGCCTCATTTTCTGCTTCTACTGTAAGATCATGGTTTTTTGCACCCAAATGAGCAACAATTTCTTCTTATTCTTGCTCAATGATTGACTATTCCTTAATACCTAATTACCTAGTTAATCAAAAGTGTGTGGAGATGTGGGTGTACTTGTGGGTGTCAATGAAGATTCGGATTAAAAATATTGACAGTGACGGGGAATAAGATTTTTAGCTTTGAATCAGGTCCTTCGAACCTTGGGTAAAGCAATCATTGATCCCATTTACTTTGCTTATTCCCATTATTGATTATTATTATTCTTCTTCCTCCTCTTATCCAGTTTTCTTCTTTACTCTTTTTATAGTGGCTTCCTAATCTTCATTTCGTGGAGTTTTTCATTCTCCCCTACAAATAGTCAATAGTATGTACATTAATGGTTTATACCAAACAAACAAAGTATTTCACTGTTTGGACACTCTTTTTTCTCTCTTTTTACATGATATTCATTTCAGAAGAAATAGCATCTAACCTTGAGCTCACAGCCCTTCTCATACCAATATAGGTCATATCAAAGGTACCTCTACCCTGGGTAATAGATCTCAATCTCGACAAGTACCCAATCATCTCTCTCAATGGGGTTTCAGCAATAATAATCTTCTTATTTCTCAAGTCAAGTGATGATTCGCTTGATTTAAGAGTATAGTCTGGTGGAAGGAACACTCTTTCAGCCTCATCGTTGGCCCAGGCCAAAGCGTCGAGATTTTGAGTAGTTTCATCTTCAATAGAAGTGATAATTGCTTGACAACGATGGGTCAAATCGTGTGATACTTCACCCAAAGTATCCGAACTAACGTACACTCTGGTTTCCATAAATGGTTCCAAGATTCCGAAAGAACTTTTATTTGCTTCAATGTAATCCAAAACCCCTCTTCTACCAACTCCCAAAAGAACTGATGAGTTCAGACCCGGTTCTTCTACTGGATAGTCCCAGTTGGTGATTCTAATAACAGTAGAATGTAAGGATAATCCGAAAGTAGGACCTCCAATTTGTAATCCTGTAAGACACCCTTGGATCAAAGTCTCTTGAAGTTCTTGAAGTGATTGTTCTGATTTCCATCTTCTTTCCTTCCATGCATCATACATATACTTTGGAGTGGATTCAGGTGAAAAAATTACAATATTGTTGTCTTGTTCAAACACAATAGCACCTTCTTCGTCTGCAAACAAAGATTCTGATGCATTACCTTCAAAAGATGTCATTTCCAACTCAACAGAAACATTTCCTTCTTCACTTTTGATTGACTGGGCTGACTTGGTAGGGGATTCCTTATAAGAAACCACCACATCTCTCAAACGGACCTTGGCCTTCATGTCATTGACCAATCTCTCCTTAATGATATCCAAGTGCAATTCACCCATACCACTGAGAATGGTCTGGCCCATATCTTCGTCTACAGAAACCTTAAGTGAAGGGTCTTCTCTGATCAACACCCTAATACACTCGTTCATGTATTTTTCATCACCAGCGGTTGATGGTTCAATACCGGAGTTGAACAAAGGAGGTGGAATCTCAATGGGAAGAAGCTTGAGGTTCGACTCTATATCGCTGAAACTCTTGTTAACAGGGCCATGAGAAACAAGGGTGTCTCCAGTGATGATATCATCCTCGTGTCCAGTAATGACACCGATGTTACCGGAGTTGATGTACTTGACTTCTTCTGGTTCGTCACCATGCATCAACAATAACTTCTTGATCAAGAGCTTCTTACCAGTTCTGGTGTTCATCACCATAGTGTTGGAGTTTAATCTACCACTGTAGACACGGAAGAAAGTCATCACTCCCTTGGTGGCATGGGTCATGACCTTGAATGCAAGTGCTACCGTAAGATTAGGTTTCTCACTAATAATCAACCCTTTGGATTTATCCATGGTAGCAGGAACATCGACAATTTCAGCACCGCTTTGTTTGGATTTCTTTTTACCCTTGGTAAGTTTGGAACTGGAAGAATGGATCTCTGGAACTTGGATCTCTAATGGAGAAGGTAAATAGTTGACCACAGCGTCCATCAACGGCTGAACCCCAATATTTTTGAACGAAGAGCCACAGTAGACTGGGGTCAAATAGTTTGCAATGGTGGCCTTTCTAATGGCTTCATTAAGCACAGCAATAGGGATCTTCATGTAGTCTTCATCGTGTTCAAGAAAAGAGTCAATGATAGTCTCGTCTACTTCACCTAAAGTTTCAATCATGGACTCTCTGCTATGACTGACCATGTTGCTGATTTCTGGAACTGTTTCCACGTCTATAATCGAAATAGCTTTACCTGTAGGGTCCAGGGTGTCCCATTTCAAGATCTTCTTGTGGATCACATCTATCACTCCTACAAACACAGGGTCATTTTCCGAAGATGTTTCAAAGTATGGAAGGGTACAAAGCACCACTCTGGTCTGTAACTTTTGGATTATCTCTTTAACAGTTCTACTGAACCCAGCTCCAGGACGGTCCATCTTATTGACATAAGCGATCTTAGGAATATTCAACGCTTGGGCCTGTTTCCATACCTTTTCAGTCTGGGCTTCGACCCCAGCAACACCGTCCAAGATAGTAACGGCTCCATCAAGTACTCTAAGCGATCTGGTCACTTCAAATGTGAAATCAGCGTGTCCTGGTGTATCTATAATATTAATCTTATGGTTATTCCAAGGAATTGTGATAGCTGCCAGCTGGATGGTGATCCCTCTTTGTCGTTCGGAGGCAAGATAATCGGTAACAGTATCACCTTCATCAACGTTCCCTATTCTTTTTGTCTTTCCACTATAGAAAAGCATTCTTTCAGTGGTGGTGGTCTTACCAGCATCGATATGGGCAATGATGCCGATGTTACGGGTTTTACTGATCACCACGTCGTTAAGTTTGGATTTTACGGGTCCCGAGCTATGGAAGCTGCGTACTAGCCGCTTGAACATGGCAATTCCAACTGTATCGTTGTTGCGTTAGTGGCTTTAGTAGATAAAACAAACTAGTTATTGTCAGATTATAGGTTTAGCATAGTTTTTGTGTGCCTTGTAGCGGGTGCGAAAAGTTTAAAGGGTGTACTATTATAGGTATAAGCTAATAGAACAGATGGCATTGGGTAAAGAGCAGATCGAAATTTGGGTCCTCGCAATTGAGGAGCCTATTTGATCGATTTAGTCATTTTTAAATCTCTAGCGATGATTTTAACGCTGGATTTGGTGACTTTTCTCTATTTGATTACGTAATATGCAGTGAGCCGCTTACGTAATACCCACTTTTCATTCCAATGAATTACGATAATACCTCCGATACCAGAAGGGTGTGTGGTCTAGTAATTTGATGATATGGGCAAATATTCAGAGAACTGGATCCTGACAACCGTGCGAGTGGCCCTTGGCTCAATTGGCAGCTCCCCCCTCCAAATTTCTTCACCTACTCACAGTCGGAATGTGGAGACTTAAGGAAATTAAGAAGATGGTTGACAAAGGCTTAAAAGATTCCAAAAGATTAATTGGAGTGAAGATGATAGCTAATGTTCATGATTGGGCTGTAAGGTTGATTTTTTTTCCTAACTCTGAGATTGTTGAAAAAATTATAAAAATTAAAAAACTCATAATAATGACTGCTTCTAATTATAATGTAGCTTTTTCTTCTTTTTCTCAGATACTTCCAGGGGTAATTTCTTTGAGTTGTTGAGATTCAGAGTAAAATTTAGCATAATTTATATCTGATTAAAAAATATAAATTTGTCAATAATTAAAGCATCTTTTTTTTTTGCTTTTGGTGTTTTTCTTCAGATCCTCATACCTTGTAAGTGAAGTTAGCTAAACGGCTAAAATTGTAGTAAGTCTATAAAGAACAGGATATTCACGCAATATGTGTGATTACTCAACTCCTCTACATCAATGAGGTATATTTTCCTAAACCATTTGATGAGATTATTCTTCTCTTTATAGCGAGTGACCTTGAGGTGCTAGGAAAACAATATCAGACTTCATTTGCCTTTATATTTTGGCAAAAAAATACTTTCTAGGTTATGCTATGAAAAGAAGGTGTGTCATGGCATTCAATAATTATTCTATACATTTTTATCTTGTTAATCTTACTGCTCTATTGAGCTTTTGAATGAAATAACTAGAAACTGCGAGCTTCATATATGGTTCTTTCCTGGCAAGGAAGAAGTAGGCTAAACTGTTAAATTTGAGCATATAGTAAGAAGATAGTGTTAAACAATGCAACAAATCAGAAAAATCGTGGGATTCAATGGTCTCTACAACACTGTTTAAAGGTATACTCAAGTGTGACATGTCTTTGGGTGCAAAAAAGGTCACAAAGAAAAGGCCCAAGGTTCAACAACCGAAACAACCCCATTCTCTTCAAAAGACGACAAGATGAACAAAAAGGGAAATTCTCGAAGGAGGAATAGTTCATGTCCACTTAATGGTATTCAGTAGTATTGAATGGCTGATTTTTTCTATTAGTGTAGGAGTACTGCAACAAAAATAGAGGTGTATTAATATACCTGTTTAACATTTGCCAGTATGTAGTTCTGCCTTTAAGTAATTACAGATCAATAAGAGAATTTACGTAATATAATTGTAAGAGCCGCCGGTTTGTAATTACAAGCGATTAAACCGTTGTATTAGACCTATTTGACTATGGTGCTTTGGTCTCTTTTGTGGAAATAGATTCAGAAACCAGTCAAACAAACAGGATAAAGTTGCCAGAAAGCACACAATGCAGTCGAGAGAGCTCATTCAAAGCGTGGATTTGAGCCGTTGCTCAAGAATACTGGGTTTCACTATCATTTCAATCACTTTACTTGGACCAAATTAGATCCTATACAAGTGGACCACATCCATAATCTTCAACAAAATGCAAATTTTAGGGCATGTGGTCTAGTGGTATGATTCTCGCTTAGGGTGCGGGAGGTCCCGGGTTCAATTCCCGGCTTGCCCCTACTGGTCTCAACCACTCTTTTCCAGGGCATGTGGTCTAGTGGTATGATTCTCGCTTAGGGTGCGGGAGGTCCCGGGTTCAATTCCCGGCCTGCCCCAGAAATTGGTGAGACCAGGTTCATATTTTTGATTTTGATGACAACAGCAAAGTGTTTGGAGCGATGTTACAACAAATTAAAACTTTTACCCTGTTAGCGCAACTGCTTGGGAGAGCCGTACACCAGAGACTCCGGGGCCCTACTGTAAACTCGATTTTTCTGGCTCAATAGTTACAGGGTTTCTTAGACTTCAATTGCTGGCTGCCCATACCGTTTTATACGAGGGTACGAGGTTGAAAAAAGCCAAGAACGTCAACCATCAGGCAGGCGTCAAACAGTACCCCAGATTAAGTCATGATTTCCTAATTGCAACTTATTACCGAATGGCTCCAACCCTTCCCCCACCATAGGGTCGTATCCAGTAGGTAATTCCGCGGAAAAAAAAAATTCCTTTCGGGATGGAGTTTGGTAGCGAACAATAGGGACCCCGATGATAAGGGTTTCATTCTGTATTTGTAATCACGGTTTCTATATATAAAAGCTGATCGAAAGGTGTTATTGAGAAAGAACAGAACCATGGGTGCGGGAAATGAGTATGACACCTCGCCTGGAATTGCTTCAAGACTGCCGGAGTCTCTGGTGACATTGCCCAGAGATGAAGAGAACCAAAGAGCTGGTCCAACTTCACCAACGGGGAAAAAACTCATGTCACCAGATGACTCACAAGACATGGAAAAGAACGAAAACCAGAATGAAAACGAGAATGAGAATGAGAATGAGAATGACAATGACAATAGCATTGACAATATCAACGAAAAGACCGTACCCGAATCAGACCCTAATATAGATGGAGGCTATGCGTGGGTTATTTGTTTCGCATGTTTCTTGTTGAACTTCAGTACTTGGGGTATGAACTCCGGGTTTGCTATCTACTTTGCCTACTACTTGAGTCATGATACTTTTGAAGGTGCCACCAAGATTGACTACAGTTATATTGGAGGAATAGCTTTTGGGGTCGGCTTGGCATTTTCTCCCGGGATTAACTATCTTTATGGTCTTATGGGTACCAGAAGAATGATTATCATTGGTAATTGTTTCCAATTTACCAGTCTTATGTTGGCCAGTTGGACCACCAAATTATGGCAGTTGTATTTGACTCAAGGTCTTATGCAAAGTGTTGGTTTAGCTTTAATTACTATTCCTAACCTCACTATTCTTCCCCTGTATTTCAAGAAGAAACGGTTATTTGCCAGTAGTTTGGCTACTGCTGGTTCAGGTGTAGGTGGTATTTGCTTTAATTTAGGGATGCAAAAGGTTTTAGAAGCAAAATCAGTGTTTTGGGCTTTAAGAGTTCAAAGTATTATTGGGTTTGGTATGGTTTGGATCGCAATTGCTATTATCAGAACTCCACCTACAAGATCTATTATTAAATTCACTGCTTTTGATATGCCAGTATTCAAAACCCCTGGCTTTTGGCTTTTGGCTTTGTATGTCATCACTTGTATGTTTGGATACGTGGTTGTGTTATATACATTAGCATCCTTTGCTCAATCCCTTGGTTATTCAGAATATCAAGGTTCCATTGTTTCAGCAATGGTTCAGTTAGGTTCTTGTGTTGGTAGACCGATCTTTGGATTCATGGCTGATAAATATGGGGCATTAACAATGGCCAGTATTGCCTACTACTTATCAGCTCTTTTCTGTCTTGCCATGTGGATTCCAGCTCGTAATTATGCTACTTTAATTGTATTTGCATTGTTTGAAGGATCAATTATGGGTTCTATTTATGGATCTATTTCTCCAATCATTGCTGAAGCTTTTGGGATTGCCAAGATGAATGTGGCATTTTCAATGGTTTGGGTCCTTTTGGGAGTTTCAGCCATTTTCTCACCGGTGATTGGTGTGAAATTGACAACCGGGGTCGGTGGTGAAGTTGATCCTACTCAATATCGATACTGTTCTGTCTTTGCAGGTGTTTCATTCTTTGCTTGCGCCCTGTGCTTGTTAATATTGAGAGGGAATATCACTGCCAGAAGAATTGTTCATAAAGAAGAAGAAGAGGATAAGCTAGATTATACCCATTTAAAGACTCCTTTGGGATTGAGTTTGAGAAGCGTTTTCAATGTCAAACAAGGTAAAGTCTGATTTAAGGTGTTAAAAACAAAAAAAAAAAAAAAATACAACAAAACAAAAAATCACAATAATTTCATTAATGATAGCAGGTGATCGTCTCAGTTGGAATGATGAGAATACTTGAAATAATTAATATCAATCATATAACAACCTACTTGCATAAGGGTTAGGGTTAAACCGAGTTATAGAAAAACCATAACCCACTAATAGGGAACTTATACCCACTAATGATCATAATGACGTATAGATCTTTTACCATATATTCATAGTCACTAAAAAACATTTAATATCAAAGTATTCAACATAGATCAAGATTATAGAAACAAATGAACATCTATATTGAAATGGATAGTGTTTCCACTGTCAATGACCCAAAATTGAAAATAATTAGTAGGAAAATCAGTAAAATTGCAGATTTGTTTAAATATAGGCTTTATGAACCTAACGGGTTTTTTTTTATTAATTTTTGTCTTCTATCCATCCTTGGTCTTTGTACTCTTCTTTAGCTGCAAAAAGTTCGTAATTTACCTGGCACAAGTGATGCAAATGTATTTGTGGCACTACCTTACGAATTTTTGAAGGTACTGGAGCAAAAGTTGTGCTGCTGGAAAAGCAGGTCAAGTCTCTTTGTTGATTGGGTCATTTGTCTGCTTCTTTTTGGTGCCTCTATGTGCTTATGATTGTCGCAGATTGTCCTACTGTTGTCACATTTGAGAGGTGCGACTTGAAATGAGACTTTTCCACTAAAGGTCATGCCACGTGATCCCATCTATCACACAAAAAACACTCCATAATGTGAGACTCACAACTCACTAGCCCATAGCATCTAATGCCCATTTATAATGTCTGACTCCCAAGAAGACACCCACAATGCCGGGATACCGATACTGGTCGCAGCAGAGAATGCGATTTCCGTTTCCTCGGAAAATTTACCCCAAGAAGCGGCCGATTTAGGCCGAGATGAGGTTGAATCAACCCAAACCAATAACATGATAACAGACGAGATTAAGCAAGAGGAACCAACCATAGAAGCTGCCACCGAGCCGGTTTCAGAGCCAGATCCTCAAAAAGCATTAGTGGAACCTATAGTCAGCGACCAAGTAATTATTGAATCGACTCCGGCTCCTATAACCAATGAAGTTGACACTGGTAGTGCCAAAATGGAACTAGACCCAATAGATGCAGACCTCGGCGAGCCAGAAAGAAAGAGAATGAAGGTGGAATCGGAAGTCATAGAGAGCAGCATAGAAACTGCTGTCAGTCAGATCAAAGACGAGAGTCTAGATGATCTTTCTGTACCACAAAACACCGAACCTGAATCATTACAATCAGATATACAAATAGCTGAAGTGCTACAAGAACCATTAGTAGTACAACAGCCCGTGGAGGAGCTGTATACTGCCAGCCAAGCACCTATTATTCAATCTGCACCTCAAAATAACCAAAATAACCAGAATAACCACAATGACCTACCAGACAAGGCAAACCAAACAAACGAATCAAACGAGCCAAAACACGTCCCAATAAACATCCAATCACCTCCACGAGCAACCCCTCCACCATTGGTTAACCCTCCTATACTGGCTTCTGCTTCAAGCCAACCAGTTACTTCCTCCACAAGCCCTCAATTTTCTTCTAATATCACTTACAACAATAATCCTGCTCCATTATCCACATCTCCAAAACTATCCACTCCGTTCAACTTGATTCCATATAAATCAACACCACCACCAACAGCTAACCCTAATGCCAGTAGTCCATACACATACACCAATGGTGCACCAGCTTCTGTACCAGTGTCAGTACCAGTGCTGGCCCCAGCACCAGCTCCAATTGTTCGTGTTGCCCCACCTAAACCAATGCCACCAAAGAAGAGACTAGTGATACTTTATGACAAACCACGATATTACCATATGATCATGCAACTAAGTGAGCTCCGTAATAACCCCAACGAAATTGTGACGGTGATGGAACTTCCTGATATCGACCAATTGTCATCCGCTTCTCAGTCCTATGATTTCCTCAACATTTGTATCGAGTATAATGACGAATTTGCCAATAATTTGACTGGATACTCAACCTTCATAGAATCTCATCCAGATATTTTCAAAGAGAAGTTTCATGAAATAAGTTATCATATTCATTTTGCACCTGACAAAAAGTGGAAGGTGGACTATACCGATGAAGAGAAGGAAAAGTACCATAGTTTCTTGAGTGTCCTTGACAAAAATGTTTCAGATAAAATTGTGCATTGTTCCATTATCAACAAGTATGATATGGATACCGTATACATTACTGAACGGAATGACTTGTCCAAATTGGGTCAAGAAATCCAACAGGACATTGAAAAATGGAAGAATTTACGTATACTTGATTATGGTGAAAGCAGTATCCGGTTTTTACCTGGTGTCAAGTTTCCTGAGACATTGGAGGTACTTAATATAGGTGGGGGATATGCTTTAGAGACATTGACTGGGTTCAAGATGCCCTCCAAACTTAAAACCTTATTAGCATCACAGGGTGCAATTCAAAGTATTGACAACTTAACATTTTCCAGTACGTTGGAGCGTCTTGAGTTGGCTGACAATAAAATCTATTTCCTTAACCAAGTAGAATTTCCACCAAGACTTGAACATTTGGACATTTCCCAGAATAGAATAGAAAGTTTGAGAGGAGTGAATTTTCCCCGAAATTTGGAGTCTTTGAATCTCGGTTTCAATCCTATAGAATCCATAAAGGGCGTCAAGTTTCCTGATAATTTGAAGTATTTGGATGTTTCAAATATTCCTAATGAATCAATGACTGGGGTCAAGTTTCCTGAACTGTTGGTTGTATTAAATTTACAAGCATCCATGACCAACACCAGAGGCTTGAAACTTCCCAACACTTTGAGTAAGGTGATTCTTTGTGATAATGGAGTTAACAGTATCAATCCTTTGAAGTTACCAAACTCCATAGAAGTGTTGTACCTTAATAACAATAATATCAAGACTCTTAATAAGGTCCAATTCCCTACATCCTTGAAAGAATTGTACCTTGGAGACAATCTTATTACTACATTGAAGAATGTGGTGTTCCCATCGACATTGGAAGTTTTGGATATTGAAATGGACCCAGACTACGACGAACATGAAAAGCATATCACTACGCTCAAGGACGTAGTTTTTCCTCCAAACTTGAAGGTATTGAAATTAGGATACCATAGCATTAAATCAATTGAATCATTAGAATTTCCATTCTCGTTGGTAACCTTGAGTTTGGCATATAACGAGCTCAAGACCATACGCAACGTGAGATTGGGAAATAACTTGAAGACCTTGGATTTGAGTGGGAACCCGGAATTGACCAATATCGATCAGTTTATTATTCCGGAAAGTGTTTCGGAGTTGAGAGTTCCACCTGAACTAATTCCACATTTGCCAGCGTATATCGTGGAAAGAGCCAATAAGAAACAACTTATTTTGAAGAAATCTGGTCCATTTTGATTTCTTGACTTCCTGATACGATTTGGTGAGTTCTTACAAGGTATTGTTCACGATATAACTAGATGTAATATATAAAAATACGGAGATAAGACGAGATCTACAAAAATCGAACACTAAAAACTTCATACGACGATATGAAGTCACAAAAATACCATAAAGAAATAATCACAGCGTGTTATCACATATCAATTTGATTTATGCCATACCACAGTTTATTACAGGTTTATCAAGTTGCAAATACGCCACTAGTCACAAGAAAAAAATATGCGTTTAAAATCAGTTCATTTGATTTTTTCGCTTGGTATTATCCAATACTCTCCAAGGAAGAGCCATTGGCTTCCAGTTGCCAAAATACAGATAGATGTTATAGATATAATAATAGGTTATGTAATAGTAATGGTCACGTGACATACTAACAATCCTTAGTATATAGACACATTGCAACACTATAGAGGCCCACCAATTGTGGCCAAAGCACACCTGGAATTAACGGGAGTTTGCTTAGCACGAATGTGCCAATTTTTGTTCAATTTTCAAGTGGGGTGTGTCGGCTTTTGTGCACGATTGCCGCATATAGAGTCTATTTTTCACTACAAATTAGAACTACAATAAGAGATGCAATTGTCTATAGATCTCGGTATTCTTTCCTATTTATCGTTTATTATTGTGCTTGAATTAACTCACGAAATTTACAGTGCAGGTTAGTTCTTAAGTTTCTTTGCTTGTTAGAAACCTTTGATAGACCAACCAGATGGGTTTTGATTTTTGAAGTTATGCTCGGTACATGTTCGTAGGTCTTAGCTCTTTGGAACTTGGGGTCTCACCAACATACTTCGCTTGTTTAAAAAAAAAGTATAGATGACTTACTGGACCAAAAAAATTCACGTCTAATATATTACTCAAAATTTTGATAATTGATAATTGATAATTGACTGTGATATAGATGGTTTTATTTGTTAGGCTCCTCTATTAATCTTCCTCTTCCTCATCTGAAGATTCCTTATCTTCAGCTTCCTTTCTTTCCAATAATGCTTGTAATTCAGCATCTTCACTGGCAGTAACAGCCTTTGGTTCCATGGTAACCTTACATTGACCGCCCTTGGCAGTAATGGTTTCAGTTATCTTTTCAATGGCTTGGTTTAATAGTTCAATACCTTGGTTTTTGTCTAAGGCTTGAGTGGAAACAACGTATAATGGAGCAGCCACTAATTTGACCTTAACATGCATTTGTTCTGTAGAGAGATCTTCGGCGGATTTTAATGCAAGCTTGATGGCATCAATACCTTCGTAACTGAAACAAGAAACTTCAACATCAGCTCTTATTTTAATGGCTTGAGGAGTCAATCTTCTGGAAATGTACAATTTCAATTCATCTAAAACATCTTGAGATGGGGCTTCAATTTCATCGAAAATAGATGGATCAGTAATGGATAATTTAAAGGCATCATAAGCATGACCGTATTTTCTACTTAATGGCCATCCAATGGTTTGGTATAAAGTTTCTAAGGAAACAGAGAATTTTTCAGCACAATGTCTTAAAATGGAGTGAACAGCTTTGGATTTGTTATATCTTTCATCACACTTAACAATATCTTCTGCAGAAACTCTTCTCTTGGATAAATCAATGTAACCCTTTTCTTTGTCAACTCTTAAAACAACGGCAACTTCGTTCTTACCGACACGAATCAATTTTTGAATGGATCTAATACGTCTTCTGGATAATTCGGATAATAAAACCATACCTTCGATGTTATCATATTCTAATAATTTGACATAAGCACCCATTTCGGCGATTTCTTGGACGTTAACCATAACGACCTCATCCACCTCAGGGTACTTGTTCTCGTAGAATCTACTGTTGGAAGAACTCATCTTAATTTAATGTTATGAGTAGTAGTGATGACTTTGAACTTTGTTAAATTGGGTCTATGAATCATGAGTGTACCTTGAAAAATTTTTTTTTCGGAGGTGTTGGTAAGGACTTACGTAACCAGAAACGCCACTAGAATAATATGGAAGCCAAGAGACTGGAAAGGGTCATGCAGATGATCAATAGATCATCAACAAAAGGGGCAGGCAGTCGACGTGTCAACTGAACAATATATGATCTTTGCTTCAAGCTTTGACAACGTGTAATGTATCGTGTTTTGTGTTTGGCCTAAAAACAAATGGTGATCAGGTACCGAGTATAACCAACACAAGGGTAATGATCTGGCATCCAAAGGAAACCAAGAAGCCAGCGTATGTATCAAAAGATAAAGGGGTTGGAATGTACTCAAACAAATAGGACTTAGCTGGCTGTAGATGGCAAGAGCCAGCACGAAAGGAGTTTCTTATCAATTGTTAGTGAGTAGTGGCATAAATCCACCAGGTGGTGGGTGGTACGACTCCAAAACCCTTGGGATCTGCTGGTGCTGGGACTCTCATGAAGCTACGAAGTTTTTCATTAGCTGATAGTAATTGGTTCTTTGATCCACAGTTATATTCGATCCTATATCTAAATCATTCAAACAAATGGGTTAGTCTCTTATCACAGTAGTTAATTGTTATGAGCTATCGAACAAGTAGGTGGGTAATACCAGAACCGCAAGTTACCTCAAAACAATCACTTTGCGCGAGCAGAAGAGATCTCCATAGTCACAAGCCCACAGTATGAACCTTCTATATCCAACAGGCTACTTCCTTTATAGCAGGTCGGTGGTTGATGGTAAAGATTGTTTTTCTAACCATCTAAAGGAGGCTGCAAAATGAGCATAGCGCCTATTTCTATTCATATCATTTCACCAATACCATTAGCTTCAACAGGTTGAGAATTCAAGGAAACAGAAACAGCGAACATCAAGCCCACTCACATAATTGGTTCTAACATACCTGAAGATGACTAACACTACAATCTATAAGGAGGACGGCGCCAACTTCTGTGTTCGGTCGCGTTACCTGATAACAGCTGTACTTGGAAAAGGATCTTACGGGACTGTTTGCTCGGCAATTGATACCAATGGAGCTGATAGAGAGTATCCCAAGGTAGCTATCAAGAAGATAAGCAGTATATTTACAAGAGACGTTTTGATGAAACGAGCAATTAGAGAGTTAAAGTTGATGAGACACTTTAGGGGGCATAAAAACGTAAGTAAACATCAAGCCAAACAACATAAGGGGACATAATCCTAAACAATTCACCCAAAAGAATGGCTGTAATCAAAATTTTGTGGAGTACACATGAAACAGTTGTACCTACTTCCAGAAATTACAAAAGCTATTGTTGTGATAACTGGTGTGACAGATGTCTGTATGAGGTCATATGCTGTTGCTTGTGATTTAGAATCTTTTGGTATTAGCCGTTTTGAGGGGAACTATAATAGATGATTGTTTTTGAAGTACAAGTCGAAGTTGAGGGGACAGACTTGGTTACTAACTTTGCTTATAGATCGTCAACCTAATTGATGTTGATATCGTATATAACAAACCATATGAAGGTCTTTACTGTGTCCAAGAGTTTGTTGATTGTGATTTGGCAAAAGTAATTTATTCTTCAACTCAATTTTCTGAATATCATATACTGAGTTTCATCTATCAAATATTATGCGCTTTGAAATATATTCACTCTGCAGACGTTATTCATCGAGATCTTAAACCAGGTAATATTTTAGTGACAACACAAGGAACGTTAAAAATCTGTGATTTTGGTCTAGCGAGGGGTATTAGCTCAAGATACTTGATTCAAAAATCCTCGCCAATTACAAACTATGTAGCTACTAGGTGGTACAGGGCACCTGAACTATTATTATCAAATCAGACCTATGACAAGGCAGTGGATCTATGGGCCGTGGGGTGCATATTAGCAGAGTTATATGGAAGAAAGCCTCTTTTCCCAGGTAAGAATCAAATCCATCAAATCCATGAGATAGTTAAAATCTTAGGATCTCCTCCAACTAATGTTAGTACAAGATTAAATTGGAAAACAAGTTTGTCAATAAATCAAAAATTCCAACCACTAGATTGGAAACAATTATTTCCTTTTGCTTCACTCCAGGGAGTGAACCTAACAATTGCTCTTCTAAAGTGGGACCCCGCAGAACGTTTAGACGTGAATGTGACTCTACAGCACAATTTCTTCGCGAACGTTCGAGACCAAAACGGGGAACCAAAATGTGACACTACTTTTGACTTTAGTTTTGAAAATAGTGCCCACGGTATCAATGAGTTAACGGATATACTAGTACAAGAAGTGGACCAGATTAAACAAACTCGTATGGCTCTAGTTTAATGAATCTAAAAAAAGCTTCCCTTTTTCGGAATGGAGTATCCGAGAGGAATAATTTACCAAAAATAAGACAGAATATGTCAGGTTAAGTGCGCATATAACGCACTTAACGGTATTTATTTGAAGATATTAATATGAAGAAAAAAAACAGACTGATTATAGCATCAGAGTACATTGAACAGGATGCTTGTTTCACACTATTCACAATTCTTGCTATCCAAATCTAGTAATTTCACGGGACAATTGAAGCTTTTTACATGTACCTACATATAGCTTGAGTCAACTTCCCCATATTTTTATTTCGGAAGTCATTGGGACTTGACACAAAAAGAACCCCACTTTAAACTGGACCCGAGGATAAAAAGTACATTTTGCAACCCGAAAGTATATAAACCATACAATATCCATTAATTGGATAACTCAGAAATAACCAACTAAAATTTATTAACCATGCCTCTTGCTTCCCATCCAGATCTTGATATCGTCAAATTCGAAGTTCTCATCAACGGAGAAACTACTGTTGTCCAAGTTGAAGGTGCTGACAACATTGAATTCAAGATTCCAGAAAACTCCAAGTACGTTATTACTATCTTCTTCAGAGTCAAGAACAACACTTTGAACGACCTTAAGTACAAGCAAGTTATTAAGAAGGGTGGTATTCCAGTTAAGACAAGAGAAGTTGAACTTGGTAGTTACGAACCATCTGATACTCTTTTGAGTAAGCAATTACCAGAAGATGAAAGTCCTGGGGGTTTCTTTTTCAGAGGTACTTACCCAGCCGCTTCTACTTACTTTGCCAACGGTGAAGAATTGGTTACCAACGACTGGTCCTTAGAAATTATCAAGAAGAAGTAAGTTTTAATAAGGTTAAATTATTGGGAGAATGTGTACAGAAACAAAAAAAAAACTAATTTGAAAATGAAATAGCTATTTTTGACCTTCAACATTACATAACGAGTTGGGGGCACCCGCTAGTACTTTTCACTAAAATATAGTGAAAATAGTGAAATGGAGCATATTAAAATAACTGTTCATTTCTTTTTTGCGTCTAAAACTTTACCCTTTGGCTCTATGAATTATTGGAGTATGGTTGTACCACAGATATTTATTATATAGCGCGAATAAGATTTTGTGTTCATCTTTTAGTTTGTTAATCCTTTTGTAGTGTACCAAGTAGGCCCCCTTAGATCACATGATGATAGCGCCCTATAAATGGTAACCCCCCTGATATACTATCATCGATTTCATATATACTTCAAGTGAAGTGACCATAGTAAAGCACTCCATTTCAAGCATAGAGCCTGTTGGTTTCGAAAGTCGTCGTTGGATTGATTTCATTGATTGGAAAAAAAAATATTATAGAAATAGACTAAAACACACCACCACCATCATCCTCGTCATCGTCTTCATTCTTTCCTCTATATTGTCACGGTTAGTAACGAACGAAGACGGTTATTAGCATTGATTGAAGTCAGTTGAACAGTATAGGTGTCAATCTTGGTACCTGTGGGACTAGAAAAATGAGTATTCGTCCTGCTACACATGCTGGAAGCTGGTACTCGGGCCAGGCCAATAGTCTTGAACATCAATTGAAACAGTTCTTTAGCAAGGCCAGGAAGTTATCGTTGTCACTCAGTGGAGATGATACCAGTCAACCAATCCCAGGTGCAAGAGTGTTGATAGGACCACATGCTGGGTATCTGTATTCAGGAGAAAGATTGGCAGAAACATTCAATGTATGGGATACATCCAAGGTGAAGCGGGTATTTCTTCTTGGACCATCCCATCATGTGTACTTCAAGAATCTGGTGATGGTGACCAAATTTAAAGAATATGAGACCCCCTTAGGTAACTTGGCTGTAGACACCGAAGTTATAGATCAATTGGTCAAGAGTAAAGAGTTCAAGTATATGAGTTCTGATGTTGATGAAGATGAACATTCATTCGAAATGCATGCTCCGTTTATTTACTATGCTACCAAGGATTTGCCTCAGGGGGTTCCTAAGATCATTCCTATAATGGTCAGTGCCTTGGACTCCAAGCTTAGTAGTAAGGTTGTGGATGCTTTGGCTCCATACCTTGATGATGAAGAGAACCATTTCGTGATTAGCTCTGATTTCTGTCATTGGGGTGCTGGCTTTGGTTACACGATGTATATGGCTGCAAATGGATCACTTTCACTGTTGGTGAACTTGACCAGTTCCCGCCAAATATCCACACCTATTTACAAGTCTATTGAGGCTCTTGATAAGGCCGGAATGGCCATTGCTTCCAAGGGATCCTCAGCTGAGTGGAACAAGTATATTGAAGATACTGGCAACACCATTTGTGGCCAAAAGCCCATTTCTATAGTGTTGAAGCTTTTGGAGAAACGTGGTGTTACCGACAGGTTTAGATGGATTGGGTACTCGCAAAGCAACAGTGCTACCAGTCTTAGTGACCGTAGTGTGCTGTATGCATCGGGGTACGTGCAAATGGTGGGCCTGTAAAGGGCAAAGAAATGAACATTTTGTGGGATAAGTGGTGCAAGTGGGATGTGTGTGTGTCTGTGTGTGTGTGGAAGCTGCAAAAAAATGCCACTTTTCTCCCATACTACAACCAGACGCAACCTACTTAGTACCAGTAGCCAGTATCGCTGCTCATAGTGGATACCTACCAACTGGGCCGTTGGGACGAGTCGTCTACCGTCAAACTGGAATGATGAATCGTCACATTCTCTTCTATGCTCTAGACTACGGGCAGGATCTCGTAGTTTTCACTGGTTCTAGATACCTGTTTGGGCCATAAGATTATAAAATTAAATATACATAAACCCATAATTAATCCGCAATACGGCTACTGGTAATGAGTAGCAGCTGGGTATGATCTCCGGTTCCGAAAACCACCTTCTTGTATCATATAAATAGACTACACAGGTGTTTGTGTTTGTGGCTTTGGTTGGGACTATCCCCGTCTTAACCGTGTTAACCGTGTTAGCCGTCACTAAAAATAGTGGTAGTGAAGAGAAGTGCTATAATTAAGCTGCTAGGAGTATCACAACCGGGTTTATCCTGGCTAAAAATAAGACCGATGTCAACAGGGATACGGAGCGGACCTCAGTAGTGGCGTTAGTATCGTGCTAGCACCATACATGGTGTAGTACACCCAGAGCTATTGGCAGCTGATACAGGTTCTGGTGCGGGAGTATTTGTAGCGAGAGTATTTTTAGCGAGCATGAGCAAGCAGATATTTGCAGCTAAAACGTTTATAGGGAGAATACTTACCGAGAGCGTCATTAACAACGGCACAACTAGAACGGTCACTCGTGGTACAAATTAATCAGTATATTAGTACTACTTTATTCCTCAATATCCACCACCGTTCTCAATATCCACCACCATTGTATCTGTACTACTTACAAGACCAACAACACACACTCAAAGAGCCAAACAGTAACCCAGCACTAACGACACAGTACCCACCCTCTCCTTAAATGTTGTTTCCTTCCCAATTAACCCTTAGGCTACTCAAAACTTTTGCTACCTTTCTTTCCTTGTTCAGACTCTAGCTACTATTTGTCACTACTTACTAATCATCGTACGCTACAACCGACCCAAAAGAGCCGCAATAAGCCCGCTTTCACACCACTTCAAACACACATAAGCTACCACCCGCCCACTCTCTTTCTCTCATCAGTCTGGCCCATCCAAGGGTCCCATTCGCCGCCAACTTCTGACAGCCTTTGACTGTCATTGGCATCACGTGATCCGCCCCAGATCTAGTCAAAGACGTTGAGGAAACAACACTGCCCCATCAATCGTGCTAAGTAGCGACCTTCATCCATTATCTGATCCGCATTGACCCAGTATCTGCCAGGGCCGAACTAGTGCCTCAAAAACTACTACAAATCCGTGCCTCATTTTTCTATCACCCTTCCTGGCTGAGTATCACCACATCACCAAAGTTGGCACCAGGAGAGTCAATAACCTGATTTACAAAGAAGCCTCATAAAATACAAAATATTCAGTAGTGAAAGTGAATTATTATAGCCTCGGTGGATATATATTCTGGAAAGTCATACTTCCTTCAGCCTTCAATCCCCTTAGACCATAGGTTACAAGCTCAGTATCCTATTACCACCTTTGTTTATAATTGCAATCACCGCTAAATCACCGATCTTGTCATCTATCAATCACGAAGAACAATTTAATACTCCAAATTCGATACATATCCTTGTACAATGAGCGACTCTAAACTCTTCACACGTTCCAAATCAATAGAGCTTAAAGCAGAGCTCGATCAAGCTTTTAAGAAGCTGAAATCTCACAACAGAATCAAAATAATCTTAAAGAAAGTTGTAGCCAACATCGTACTTCATAACAATGAATTGGTGATGTTGATGCCGGATATCATTGCCTTGATGAAGATTGATGACTTGGCTATCCGTAAAACGTGTTTCCAATACCTTGTGGCCTACTGTCCATTGGCTCCAAAGGAATCTTCTGGGGCCATTCCCTTTTTGGCTAGATTCAAAGATGATGTGAATCCAACCATGAGAAGTCTTTCATTAAAGACTATGTCATCGATTCCACTCAAGGAATTCATGGAATTATCTTTTGGTACCATCAAATCTAAATTAGCTGATACTGATCCAAATGTTCGTAAAACTGCTGCTTATTCTGTTTCTCGTCTATACCAATTCGATTCAGATCGTACCGAAAAAGATGGTTTGATTAATAGTTTGAATGAATTGTTGTATGACCCAAATCAAGTGGTGGTATCCAACGCATTAGCAGCATTGAGTTTTATTACAGAACAATCAAAGACACTCAGTTTGACAATCGACAAAGCCCATTCATTAACACTTATCTCTTATCTTAGCAATACGAACGAATGGTCCCAAGTTTACTTACTAAATTCTTTAATGTCTTATGTCCCAAAAACAACAGAAGAGGCATTGGACTTGATTGAAGCTACCATTCCTTCACTTCAGCATGAAAACTCTTCCGTGGTGTTGAACGCCATTAAAGTCATTGTCTATTATAGTAACTACGTGAAAAGTCCCGAACTTATTCTACCATCGTTACCAAAAAGATTGGGTGCATCATTGGTTTCTATGCTTTCCAAACCTCCAGAAATTCAGTTTCTTGTTCTTAGAAACGTTATTTTACTTCTTCTTGGACGTAAATACTTGATTAATGTTGATGTGGAACTGTTCTTCTGTCGTTATGATGATCCTATTTATGTTAAAGATACCAAACTTGAAATTATCTACCTTTTGGCAAACGAATCAAACAGTAATGTTGTGCTCCGGGAACTTGAAGATTATGCTATTGAAATCGATGTTTCCATGTCTCGTAAAGCTATCAGAGCCTTTGGTAACTTAGCGGTTAAGCTTCCAAAATCATCTACCGAATGTGTAGACAAAATTTGTGATTTGGTCTCGAATGGTATTCCTTATATTATCCAAGAATCCGTTGTTGTGATAAAGAATATTTTACGTAAGTATCCAAGAAGATTCAATTTTGCTGTTGAAGTATTGGTCAAATACTATAAATATATTGATGAACCGGACTCGAAAACTGCAATGATCTGGATTTTGGGCCAATACTGTGAAGAAATTTCCGATGTATCAGTAATATTTGAAGAATTTATTTTATCATTCAAAGATGACCCAGTAGAGGTTCAGTCTGCTATGTTAACAGCAGTGACTAAATACTACTTAAAGGTTCCTCAACAAGGTGAAGCATTGATGCTTAAAGTATTAAAATGGGCAACAGAAGAGATAGATAACCCAGATATTAGAGACCGTGCTTTCTTTTACTGGAGACTATTGTCATCAGAAGATGCCAATGGACCTGATGGTGAGTTCCAAGGTAATACCAAACTGATTATATTAAATTCCAATCCATATATTTCAGCTGAAAATGATAATATAGATCCAAATATTTTGGAGGAATTAGAACTCAATATTGGAACCCTTGCATCTATTTATTTGAAGCCAGTACAGCATGTCTTCAGATTAGCGAATAGAAAACTTTTACCAGCTAGTCCTGCATTACAAGAAAGACCACGACCAGTTCAAACAGATCCAAACACTCCACTTGATGATGAGGATCCAATTCCTCCCACCAGACCATATTTAAGTGGAACCAGAAGCGACTCAAGTGTGCAAAGAAACAATTCCCAGAGATCATTCAGTCTTGCTAAAGAGTCATCATCTTTCGATTCGGATGTTTCCAAGAAAGATAGTTTTGCCAAGAGACTAACAAGAAAGGCATCCATGATGACCAGCAGAAAGAACTCCAGTAAATGATTGCTTATTGGAGATCTCTATTGTGGTGTGTTCCCTTCACAACGTTATCAATTAAAATTGCAATGATTACACTGAAGGTTGGTGGCCATATTATATCGGGTGAACTATACTTGCAGCAGCGCAATTTTCGCCCATTACATTAATAGAATATACATAACATGAATTATTAAAGTCATTATCATTATTGTCATTATTATACATAAGAAATCTCTATGAATTTTGGCTGTTGAGTCTATTTATTCTTTATTTTTCTCTTCCTTTATTTTTGGCTCTTCTTTTATTTTTGGCTCTTCTTTTATTTTTGGTTCTTCTAGATGAACACTTTTTGTACATACCACATCTTCCTCTTCTTTGATTTCTTCCTTGACTGGCACTAATCTTTTTCTCGCCTTTCTTATCTCTATAATTTCCACATCAGGTGAAAACTTAACCATTTGTAAACTTGGCTCAATTGTCTCTACTTTCAAGTCGGGCATATTTTCTTCTGGGCCATCCAATACTTCATCCTTTATCTTATCCAAGTCATATCCTAATAGACTTGCCAAAATAAGAATACATGCTGGTTTCGACATTACCTCCAGCATCTCCTTGCAGAACAGAGCGGTGACACAACTTGGACAGCCCCAAGAACAATCACATCCACGAACTCTCATGTATGTAGTGTACAAGATATCATCAATGTGTTCGAAGGTCTTGAGAGAGATTCCAGAACCTTTTTCTCCGCCTTTTGCATCATGGAAAATGAGTCTTGCTGGTCTCTTCCTCTTGGTTTGCCTTTGTGCAAATTCCTTCTCTGGAGCTTTGCATTCTGTCATTAGCTCTGACTCTCCAATATTGGAACTGAATTTTGCATTGGGGTTGGTGGATGCTCCTCCATTGATATACAATGGTAGAATATTCATAATTGCATGTTGTGCAGCATGAATACCACCAGCCGGAGATAACGATTTCTCTTTAATCACATCAAAGACTGGGTTGGGAATATCTATCCAGAATCCCTTTGACTCGAGTTTGACGGGTGGATTATCAACTTCCACCACTTCTAAAATTTCAGCTCTTCTGTTCACTTTGAAGAACCCAAACACCACAATGGTGGTTAAAATTTTACCATAGAAAACTGGAATATCACTAGGAGTCTCGTCTACTGTTAGCTGTTTGACGTAGTCTATTTCCACAGGATCAATGTCACTGAAATCTCTTTGGCTGGTGGTCCAATCTACTTTGACTCTAGTTACTTTGGCAAACTTCTCTTTAGCATTGAATTCTTTAACCAAATAAGGCACTCCCTGGTGAAGAAAAATACCTCCTTCGTAAAGGGTGAAACTGCTTCTCGAAGCTTCCACTTCTTCAATAACAATATTTCTTCCGTTAGTTATATCTACCACTGCGAACATCTCTTGTTCTATGGAACGAATAGTGGCATGTTCAGATGGCCAGGGAAGATATTGCGGGTTCGTACGATAAAGACCATTTGAATCCTTGTAGAGGCGATTTTTCGTTAACTTTACAAACGAATTGGCCTTGGAACTGGCACCATCGGATGCAAAAAAATCCATGTCTTCTAAAGAAATAGGATGCTCAAAAGCTGAGCACTGCAAATGTTGCTCCATGATCAATTCGTTGGATCCCATTCCCAATAATCCTTCAACACATAGATCTTCATACATCGATTTATCACACAATTCGTCTATGTTCTTGATATAATGCTGATCAATTGGGTTGTGTCCTCCAACAAAGAGAGCAAGACTTCCCGAAGAGTCTTTTCCACGTCCTGCTCTACCAAACTGTTGATGTAAATTCAGCTTCAGCATAGGGAAACCACAAGAAATAACCACGTCTAGATCCGATAAGTCAATCCCTAATTCTAATGCATTCGTTGCAATAATTGCTCTTAATTGACCAGAGAACATCTTCTGTTCAATGATTCTTCTATCTGATTTGGAGTAGCCACCACGGTAAGACATGACATCTGACTCTGATAAGTTATCGGAGGAGTTGATAAGTGACTTTACTTCCTTGATCAAAAGTTCACAAACGACCCGGATAGGGCAGAAGACAATAACCTTGATTGAAGGAAATTTTTCTAGCAAATGTACAAGTATTCTGGCCAGCTCTGGAATAATATTTTCTCGGGGAATGTAACGAGATGGAGTAGAATTATTACTATCTTTGTCATTGTCGCTCTGATCCTCTGGTTCTAGATTTTTAGAGCCATTTTTTCTTCTCTTACTTCCATTGTCAGCGTAGTAGTCTATCTGATGCTGTCCTCTCTTATTCATTAAAGGTGGTGGGTTCCATACTATCAATTTCTTTTCTCCTCTAGGACTACCATCTTTGGAAATATGGACAATAGGCTCGTTCTTGTTGATGGAACAAATGGTACGAAAGTGGGATTCGGGGCTGCTGATGGTGGCTGAACAGGAGATATACAGAATAGATTCATTAAGGTACACTTTGGAGCATACTCTGTTTAGTCTAGCCATGATATAAGAAACATGGACCCCGAAAGTTCCTTTGTATATATGTAACTCATCCATTACGACATATTTTAGGCCCTTAAGAAACTCTTCCCATCCAGTACCACCTCCTGTATAGCCATCATGGTTTGGTAAGATTGAGGCATGTATAGTGTCTGGGTTGGTGAAAATAATATCAGCAAAAGACTTTATCCATTGTCTATCTTTAGAGGGAGTATCACCGTCATAAGCGTCGACAATAATACGTCTTGTCTCCAATGGTAAAAAGTTGATAAACTCTTGAAGGTGTCTCTTCTGGTCCTGTGCTAATGCTTTCGTTGGAAAGATAAATATAGCAGTAGTAGACCTTTTGGTGATTCCATTCTGAATATTCCACAAGATATCGTTGAGAATAGGAAGCTGATAAATGAGAGACTTCCCGGAGCTGGTTGAAGTACTAACAATTATGTGCTTTTTCTGGGATCCTAAAAGAACTTGCAACGCTTCAGTTTGGTGTGAATATAGTCCATTCTCAATAGATATGCCTTTATACTGTATGAGGGCTTCTTTTAGGTCTGGATGCAATTGCCAGTCATCAGGGAGTTCAAGGGGAACTAATTGCGCAGACTGAGCAGGTGTGAGTGTTCTAACTCCCACAATCTGGTTCTTGTAAAATGGCTTTTCTTGTAGCCCTGATATCATGGTTTCCAAGGATGGCTTTTCTTCTTGAGAAAGTTGTGGCCTGGCTTCCTTTAGCTTGTCCATGGGGTCCATCATATCTGGAGGCTGGGGAACTTTTGCCGACTCCATTAATTGAGTCCATGGATCTTCATGGCTGTTCCAATAATTTTCAAGCAATGCTTTGAACTTTTTGTTCCTACTTTGTATCATTACGAGAAGTTGGTTCAGGGTAAGCCCTTGCATCTTTATTTCTTTACTGGAAAGAAAGAACCCATACTTTTCTTCCTTCTGGTCGTATTTTCTCTTTTTTGTGGCTCCAATTCCGTGCATCTTGGTGTCTTGAAAGTCAAACACAAGCAATTGTCTCGATTCGTGCTCTTCCTGGAAATCATATACATCTGGCTTTGACTGTTCATATCCTTTAGACCACTCGAATCTCACTTCCTCTATAAATGAAAGCATGAGCTGGTTTTCATCACAGTAGTCATAAAACACGTCTCCTGGAGGCATTAAGCTTTTGATAATGGCCAAGTCTACTGCTTGAATATCGCTGTTGAGCTTTTGTAGGAGCTCAAGTGTTGGGATGGTAGACCGTGAGTGTGCTGATAAGAACGTGAGATGGGCGTTGATCTGCGAGAAGACCTTGGTAAGTCTGGATAAGTTGGGATCATTCGGTGGTGATCCTGATGATGATGGCGATGGCAATGCTTCTTTCTCAGGTGACATAATCAGTGTAATTTTTGGGTCTATATCGCTCGTGTTGATCCTGCTACTCTTGGTGACATTCTGTAGTTCTGGATCGTATATTGAATCACCCAGGCTATCGTTTTGGGGTCGTACTGACCCATTCATGGGAGTGTTTGGTGGGTTTGTATTAGCAAGTGGTGATTGTTGGTGCAAATGGTAGATTTGATTGCTGGTTTGCGATGAAAGACCAATCTGGAAAGCGAGAAGGCCAGTTGTAACGCGTGATGTACCTCCTATGCGCTTGGGTGGGGTTGATGGTGGATGGTAGAGTAGTTGATGTGGTGATTGCGTCTGATCTGATATCGCATCACGTGCAGACGTGGGATGGTGGGTGGGGTATAAAGCCAAGCAAAGTAATCGTATATGCATAGATACCGTTGCCAAGGGTCTAATTACGATAGTGGGTTGACTCTCCAGCAAATAGATTTCAATTAAGGTATAGAAAAAAGGGATTAGCCGTACAGGAACCAGTATTAAGAGGGGAGTACAGAGAGAAAGTGGGGGCTGGGAGTGAAAAATGGGAAGATTCTGCACTATTTTGTAGTGCCATGTACCCGATACGCAAGAGATGAGTAGTTGGAGGTGAGCAGCAGTATGGAAGTCTGTAGGAATGTATCAATCTAGCGTAGATTGCTTGAAATCAAAGGAGGGAAGTAGCTGCAATGACTAAACCATTCCTTCGATGCGAATGTGGCAATGCGTAGGATCTGGTATTATTTGACCAGTCATCTCCACCTCTTCCCAAGTACGCCCACCTGGCTCTCCCAGATGGTGATATTACGGGGTGAGGAGGTATCATTCATGATCACTAGCAGCTATAATTCTTCCAGACTGCGAGCCACGGCAATCGGCGTTGTTACTTGTCTGAGTTGTTGAACGTGGGTAAAAAGCCATCTCCAGATATACCAAGAAAAAGGACCCTTGAACAAAATGTGGAAAGGTGGTCCCTTCGATTTCACCACTGCATTGCATTGAAGCTCGTGTTTTCTGCAGTGCCTCGTATCTTTAATTCAGATCTCCGCTGGTTTTACCCCAGGTCGCATCTACGAGTAACACACCACACAGATCTGGAATATCCAAGAGGACATGGTTGTTGAAGCGGCCTAGAAGCCCATTGAAAAGTGGTGTTTCCCTCGCGGTAGCATAAACCAATGTCTACCCTCTGGTGAGTGGCTGGTGCTTTCATGGGCCACCAGTTCTGCTCTTTTTGCAACTATTAAACTTTCGCAACTAGTCACCCCTCAGCCCCCTGCAACCTATCGCTCTAATTCAGGCTAGCCATCTGTCTGGAGATGAATTAAGTGACTATTAGTGCAAGCTTTGCACCCCCTCGCCTGGGTCTGTGGCCAATCAGCGGTCAATTCGCCGTGCTGTGTTCCTTCTTCGGTGTTCTCTGCTCACCCACCTCTCCTCATTAGTCTGTGCAAAATGGTGTACCTCGTTTGCAGTTTCTTCCGGTTATTGTCTCCAATCTGGCGATACGGAGCCCAGGGCGCCCAGACCGTCACCCTGAGTGGTCGTTACTGTGTCGTAACCGTCAAGTCGCCGTTTCCATCTCCACCAGTGGCTGATTACTTCTTGGCTTTTGGCCCAGTTGCCTTAGCTACACCGCAAGAGCGGCACGTGACACGTCATCAAATCTCCCCTGTGCGCATTAGCAACCAAAAAACTATAAAAGCAAGGTAATGGCTGCAAGTAATTTGGGTAAAAAAATCAGTTTGAGTACCAATTATGTTTGATAAACTTAAGATTAAGTCAATGGCTTCGGGAATGCCGGTGTCCTACCCCGTGAAACCGGGAAAGGAGCCTTCCAAGAGAGAAATCTATCAGTCCAGGAGCAATTTTGGGGTCAATTTGGGGGCTTGTTTTGTATTGGAAAAATGGATCTATCATCTGGTTTTCCCCAATGATACTGATGTTGAATTGAAAGTTGCTACCAAATTGGCCAACGAAAGGGGAGTTGATGGTGCGAAGAAGAGATTTGAAGAGCATTGGAATGGATTCATGAATGATGATGACTGGAATTGGTTAGAGAGTCATGGTGTTACTTCCGTCAGACTTCCTTTTGGTTACTGGATAGTTGGGAATGGTAGATTTACTCAAAATACTCGTTTTGCTGGTGTTGCTGGTGTCTACTCCTCCGCTTGGGATATTTTGAAGAAAAAGTTCATTGAGAAAGCGGCTTCTCGTAATATCTCCGTTATAGTAGATGTTCATGGATTGCCAGGTGGTGCCAATGGTGCAGACCATAGTGGTGAAAAAAACGGTGGTGAGAGCCAATTCTGGAATGACGAAAAAGCCCAGCTTCTAATGGCCGATGCAATGGGTTTCATTGCTCAAGACTTGAAGGGTTATGAGAATATTGCAGGAATTCAAGTCGTCAACGAAGCAGAATTTTCCAATGATACCAAAACAAGAGAAAGATACTACTCAGCTGCTATCAATCTGATTAGAAAACATGATTCTACTATTCCTGTGATCATTTCTGATGGATGGTGGGCCGATCAATGGGTCAAATGGGTCCAAGACAAGCAAGGCCAAGGTCCAATTGGTGTAGTTGTTGATGAACATTGTTACAGATGCTTCTCTGACGAAGACAAGAACAAGGCTCCTGCTAAGATCATTCATGATTTAGAATATGATCTTTTAACCAACTTACGTGACAATGGTAAGGGAGTTGATATTATGGTTGGTGAATACTCCTGTGTTATTGATGGGAAATCATGGAACATTGACAATTCAAATCAACGTAGAGACCAATTGGTTATTGACTTTGGTAACCGTCAACAAGCATTTTTCCGCCAAAGAGCAAGAGTTGGAAATTATTTCTGGACATTCAAGTTTGAATCTGGTAATGGAGGAGAATGGGATTTCAGAACCATGATGAACAAAGGTGCAATTCGTGCCCCACCTTCATTGAAGGGTAAAAAAGTTCCGGATAATGCTAAATTTGAAGAAAAGCGTAACAATGCTTTTAACTCTCATAAGAAATATTGGTCAGATACTGATCCAAAGGGAAAGTATGAGCATGACCGTTACAAAGACGGATTTACCACTGGTTGGGCAGATGCTTCATCTTTCTTGAGATTCAATGGTAGTGTTTTGGGTAGAACTGAAGCATTTAAGGCTGCTAGACTTCAAGAACATGTCAAGGCCAAGGGAGCTCTGGGATTTTTGTGGGAATGGGAACAAGGTTACGATGCTGCTCTAAAAGACTTCTTGGGTAGTTTGTAAGTAAGGAGAGAATATTGATGTCCTAACTCCGATCTTATGTGAAATTCGCTAGCTTGTTTGCACTAATGCTGATTGATTCAGCTGTGTGAAATACTGTATCAGAGTATATAGTAATTGGAAAAAAAAAATTGAAAAAAAAAAAAATACCTTTGTCAGGATAAACCCAGCTTCAACTGACTACTGTAGAACTACTTAGAGTAGGCAATTGCTCTAGTAACCATCAACATAACTGGCTAGTTCTGTCGTTGACCTTAGGGCTGGTAACCAAGATCTGGTCGCACTGTTACCCCATACTTACTGGCAGCCGAAATTCTAAGACACTAATGTTTTAGTGAAGTGTACGATTTTCTTTCATTGCCACCCGATTTGGATCGCATTGTCCACCATCTATACTCTTCTCCCTTGGTATCCCTAGAACCTACGTACCAGTGGTGGGTTGGTTAGCGTTGGGAGCACCAGCTCCGGCACGTTTCTTTACACGTGACTTATCTCTCGTGACCTCCCGCTATATCAAATGACCACTAATTACCAGTCCTTTTCCAGTAACTATTTGCCATCAACATGAACATATCCCAGTTGGACGCCCGGATCCCGGCCCTCTACCAGGCGCTTGCAGCACCCTCACATACGGTGTCGAGGCTCCTCAATTATCAAGTCACTTTGCTTGAAATATTCACCCACGAGATCAAGAAACAGGACCGGATCGGTTACTGTGATACAGAATTAGCATATGTGGCGTACACTCTTGCCCAGCAGTTGAACGAGTACTCGAAGCGGGTGGCTACCGACAAGACTGTGCTGTTTTGCGGCAGTATTAGCGATACTTTGGCCCTTAAGGGCCCGGCCTATGACCAGATAAGACACAATCTTGGGGCAAGTCCTACCAGTTCAACAGCCAGTATCAGCACTACCAGTGACCCAGAGGTTGATCCGTTGTTATCGAGGTTCCAGAAGCTCAAGACAAATGGGCTTGGTGGACCCAGCATCAACGGAGCCTTCAACGGAGCCTCCAACGGAGGCTCTAATGGCCATGGAATCAATGGATCCAATGGATCAGGCCCTACTGGCTCAGCTCAATCATATGTCGGTGTTCCCGAGGCTATATCTCCCCTGGACCTCCAATTGCTCCTTCAACGCTCATCCACCCTTCTTATAGACTACAGATCCACCAAGGACTACAATCATAACCATATAAACCATCCTCACATTATCAACATAGAACCCCTTCATATTCAGGCCCTCTACCAGCAGAGCCTGCAAATCACTGACCAAGACCTCGAGGCCCGCCTCAAATTGCATTTGCCCCAGGACCAGTTCGATCGTTTTCAAAATAGATACAAGTACGACCACGTAGTTATCTACAACCTTAGGTACGGACCTACCACCAAGGGCTTGGACCGCTTCCAGGCAGTGGTCCTGTCATTGATTACTGAAGACAATTTGCTTGTGCCTTCCAAGAACCCTTTCAATCAATTGGTAGAACTCTTGATGTTTAAGAATAAGTATATTAGTTCTAAGTTGAAAACTCACCCTAGTTTCCTTATTGGAGGTGTGTATGCTTGGCACCAGTCGTTTGGTGATCTAGCTCTTCAAAGAACCGTGACTGCTCCTGTGCTTACTAGACCACTGCCTAGTGCTTCTCGTGGTAGTTCCAGTTCTATACGTCAAACTTCATCAGATAGCATCAAGAGCTATAATGGTGGTGCTACTAACGGTGACTCCAGTAGTAGTGCAACCAGCTCTCCATACCTCAAGAATTTTGGTGAGTATCTTTCTACTGCCAATACTGCATCAGATACGAGTATAACTGGTCCCTCATATTCTCATATTACTCCGAAACCAAAGTCATACATCGGTGCTACTGCCTATGAGCCTGAATCTCCAGTACCTTTAACCCCACCTTCTCAACAAGTACCAAAGGGCCGTAGTCCTTCACGGTCTTCTTCCATCGTTTCTTCCTCAAATGTTACTACTGTTGCTAAGACTACTTCAAAGACTAATGGATCAAGTAAGAACCCTTCTATTTCTCCAATGAGCTTCCTCGAACTGTACACTACAGGTCTTGTTAATCTCGGGAACTCTTGTTATATGAACTGTATCGTTCAATGTTTAGGGGCCACTCCACAATTGACCAAGTTCTTCTTTCCTGATGTTGCATCAACTCTGCTGCCAAATCTGGCCATTCAGTCATATCGTCAACACATTAATGTCAATAATAAATTGGGTACTAAAGGGATTTTGACCACCAACTTCGTTACTTTATTGGTGAACATGTTTAACAATAATGGAAAATCATTTACTCCTAGTTCTTTCAAAAAAGTCATGGGTTCACTTAGTCCAGGACATCAATTCGCTACCTTTGATCAACAAGATGCTAATGAGTTCCTTAATTTCCTTTTAGATGGACTTCATGAAGACTTAAACCAGATCGTAATTGCCAACCCCGAAGAAAAGAAAGCTATTCTTGAATTGACTCCAGAACAAGAAAAGACAAGAGAATTATTACCAGTAAGATTAGCATCTACTATTGAATGGGAAAGATACTTGAAGTTAAACTTCTCTATAGTTGTGGACTATTTCCAAGGACAATACCTATCACAATTGAAATGTTTAGAATGTGGATTAACTTCTACCAGTTACAATGCATTTTCCAGTTTATCATTACCTATTCCTGAAAAATTAGGTAATCGTCAACCACTGGTCCTGTTAAATGACTGTATCAAAGAGTTTACAACTACTGAATTGTTGGATGATAATAATAAGTGGCACTGTCCAAGATGTAAGAGATTCACCAAACTGACAAAGAAAATCTCTATTACTAGATTACCTCAAGTCTTGATTATTCATTTCAAACGGTTCAAGGTAAGTCCTCAGGGTTACTTTTCCAAAATTGATAATTTTATTACTTATCCGGTTGAAGAGGCTCTTGATCTCACTAGTTACTGGCCTGGAGCTGGAACGGTGCTTAATCAAGATTCTAAGGTGATTGACCTTGATAAAGAAGAACAAGTTTTGGCCTCATTACCCGTGAGAAACCAAGTGCCTCCTTTCAGATACAAGTTGTATGGAGTAGCCAATCACTTTGGTAATTTGACTACTGGTCACTATACATCGTATGTGTACAAGCATAATGATAAGAAATCCAGAGGATGGTGTTATTTTGATGATTCTAGGATTTCCTATAACTGTTCACCAAACCAGGTATTAAATAAGAATGCCTACTGTTTGTTCTATCAAAGAGTATGAGATTTCTGAAAAAAAAAAAAAAAAATATTGCATTGAATAGCATCTAAAAACCAATTCAGTGTTAAGCTAATGAACTTCTTTAATGATATGAACCATATTAAAGCATTTGCTTATATGCAATTTAGAGATTCAATTCTTCAGTGCAATGTGAATAATTTTGCACCCAATCAGAATTTGTTCCGATTATTGTAACTTTATAGAGATCGAGAGAAATAAATTAAAATACTAGTTTCAGGTATCATAACTTAATTGTTAATTTTTTTTTAATTAGTTTTACGGAATTGAATCTGCTAAAGAATTATTAGAAAATGCCAGTTTATAAATAAGTATGAAAAATACATAGATATCAAACGTTCTTCTAAAGAGATTAAAGGATTAAATTTATGAATATATTATTTGAATCCATTGAGAGATCCAGTTTTGTAATAGGGTTTCTATTTTGGAAGACTCTTCGATATTGTAGTTTGTGATATAGCCAGGACTATTTATAGGTGGTTGTAGGTTGTACTGTGATTGAGCTATATCTGTGAACATACCGTCAGTATAACGATTATTGAACTACTGGAGTAGCCGGCTCTTCATAGCGTATACTTTGACGATTTCAAATCCATTGGGTTGGATATCGTGGATGCTGGTAGTACTGAACTCTAGTCAACGGAGTGGCTCTATACAACTCCATTAATGGTACTCCATAAAACCATTACAAGAGAACCACGATAGTGGCACTTACCACGGAGCTGGTTGTCTTGAAATACCTCGATATCTCTAGGTACATTGGAGAGAGGGCATTATATCTCAATACCATGTCGTTGAAGGCTATGGATGTAACATAGGATTTGAAGTGCCCATTTAGACTGAAATTTCGTGTAAAGGGCGGAAACTGTGACCTGTGATGCTTGTGGCCGGGTTGAGCTTCTTCCAGGTTTTCTTAGAATTGGCCGAATCAATTGCATGGCCCCAATTGAATATTCACTCATTGAATTAGGGTACCTGGATCGCCTTGATGTTTGTTCTTGATCAGTTGACTTCACCAGTTTTTTGATAAGCTAATACTCATCTGGGAGAATAAGTTACACATTTGAGAACCCAGCTGATGCTGATCACGACCCTTGAGAGGACTCGATCTTCAAATTGCTCAAAAGGGAGGATTTTAAAGATCTTTAAATATATATGTTCGTATTATGACTCGCCCATCAACTCATTACGTTCATTGGCCGACCTCTCGCTGACTCTGATTCTTGGATGGTTACCAACGACACCTTTACTCATTCCTACCCATAACCAGTTGACCTTATCTTCACTATTAATGGCGATTTCTCCCTTGAAACCCTCCACAAAACTACGATCGTTAACAGTGATATTGGTAGTGAAGTTGATGAACTCGTTGAAAATGGAAATTGAAGACCAGAATTGAAGCTTTCTCAAGCACGCAATCACCAAACTAGTCACTTGGCCACCGTTCAAACAATGGATGTATACTGGAGCATATTCACCATGGATTATATAGTGTAAAGCACTAAGTACGGTGGAATAGCCCATTGGAACACCTCGTTTCTTTCCCTTACCAGACTGGGAACACTCGAGGTGAACCAAAGTGATATTGTGCTCCTTGGCAAACTCGTAGAGCTTAGGGTCAGTTTCAGGTGTGATTGGGTGTGGAGTTAAGGAGATGATAGTCTTGAGCCGGAGCGCCTTAAGGAACACGAAGTTGACTTCACGGGGGTAAGCACCTCGGTAGAGGCTCTTTTGAACGGTGTTGAAGCGGAGTGGAGGAGTAAGAGGGCCGGGAATCTCGAGGTCCATGGTGAAGAGGTGGTGAGGGATTTAAAGGTGAGAAATGGGACCTGGAACGGCACTGCGGTGGCAAATTATCAGGGCTGGGATATGACGTGAAACAAACTGTGAAATGGAGTGTGCAACGGCACTTGAGTGGGTGAACGTGGGTACTTGTAGGTGTAGGTAGTTGGATGTACCTCAGTGATGGACTGTATGAAGTAGTTGGTTAGTAATTACGTAATATATATAATGAGAGAAAAGTATGAAGAAGCATATTATAAGATGATTCTAAAGAAGAGGATTCAGGTGGAGTTGTTTAGGTGTTTTTGGGCTTTGAAGTTCGAGGGGGCTCTTTGGTAATTTTGTTATTATGTTAATTTTTCAAAGATATAAATTAGCTTCATTTATATCATTAATATGAACAATACTTGTGAAAAATCAAAGAATAGTGGTACACAAACTACACAAACGAATAGATCAATAGTTAACGTAAATTAATACACAACTAACGTAATAAATATCGCAAATTGCAGATTACAGATTCTTTGCTCAAATCTGTTTATGAAATGATACAATTAAACGGAGAGTAGATACAAGCCAAGAATATATTATACACTGTTTTTAAAGTGTATATAGAGGCTCTCTAAGGCTATGGACATTTACTTATTAGCACCGAATACATACTGAGACATGTGTAGAACAAAACAACTAAGTATAGGAACCATGTTCCAAAGGGACCAGTTGTTTATAATTATTGTTCAAAATTCAAGAACCTCACACAGCACTTTAACGCCCAGAAATTCAATCCAGCAATAGTTGATAAATTTCATGTTGTTTCAATGCCATGAATTGCATTTACGGGTTGCTTCGCTTTTACAGACTTGACTCGCTTTTACAGTGTTCCGTTGCAGCATATAGCATGAAGGCACTTCCAGTAATCTAACAGTAATATGTCTGCTAATTGTTAGCCAATTCGTCTTTCAAAGATTGAAAAGAATGGAAAAGATTACAATAGTTGTTATTGATATGTTTTCACTCCTGTTGAATCTGTTTCACTTTTGTTCAAAGATAAATTGGTGTATTTTTTTTCATACCTATTTATTATGACAAAACTTATATTAAAATGGTATAGATAATTTTACTCTGTGATTTGATCACAAATAGAACACTTACTTGTGTTTGGCTCATTTCTGAAATGAACATATTATTAGAATAAATATCTTATACATATCTTTATTGCACCTTAGTCTTGGGGTTGTATTATTAACAAGTCTATAAGGTGGCATATGACGGTTCGTGTCCTAAAAGTATCCGCAAAGGAGTTATTAACTATGTGCCTCAAGAATCACAATATTAAATGTTAATGATGTGTGATCTGAGAATTGGGTTTGGTATTAATTACATTGTAGTACAAGATGTTGGAAAAAACAACCTGTCAGGAAGAAAGAGAATACTAGTACTAGCTCTCTTAGGTGAAAAAAAAGCCATTCAACAACCAAAGAAGAAGTATCCAAAAGTATTGGTTACAACTAACAATTTAACCAAACCAGAAAAAATTTCAACTTTATAATTTATAGGTGATGTTATCATTGTTAATGCTATTGTTTTTATTGTGATTGTTGAGTTCTTTTTAATTCGCTATGATTTATTCCAAGGATGGTTTCTTACAATCTTCCACTAAAGTGGCCAACACTTCTTGAACAGACTTCCTTGGTGGTTTACCTGGAATATCAGATCCACCAGCAATACCACTACTGAACTTCAAATAGATTAAATCAGCAACATCGGAAAACTTTTGTAACACGTAATCTAAATCTTCTTTAGTTAATGCAGCAGAAACACAAAGTCTTGCTCTACCACTAATTAATGGAGTAGCTGGATAAGAAACAATGACAACGGCAATCTTTTGATCATAAAGGTATCTAGAGAAAGCAGGCATCTTAGCAGGCAAGAAAATCAATAAAGGAATAACTGGAGAATCATCAGATCCATAAACAATGAATCCCAATTTCTTTAATCCCAATCTTAAGTAACGAGAATTGAAAGCAATTCTTTGTAATCTTTCTTTACCTTCACCTGGATTAATAGTACCATTAATAATACTTAAAGAAGAAATAATTTGTCCTAAAACAACTGGTGGAACAGATTCAGCATACGCATTGGTAATATAATCAATTCTTAATCTATCAATAACTTGTTTATCACCAGCAATGTAACCACCAGTAGCACCAAAAGATTTGGTGAAGGTACCCATTAAAATATCAACTCTAGCAGGATCAATTCCAAAGTAATCACAAACACCACCACCATTTGGACCTAAGGCACCAATGGAATGGGCTTCATCAATGAACAAATAACACTTATACTTTTCTTTAATTTCAACAAGTCTTGGTAAATTACCTAAAGTACCTTCCATAGAATATAAACCTTCAGCTGCAATGATGATTTTTTTCCATGGACGATGAGTTCTTGGTTGACCTTGAGCAATTTGGTTTCTAATTAATTTATCTAAATCATCCATATCATTATGCTTGAAAACTTTAACAGAAGCACCAGATAATCTAATACCAAATCTGATAGATGCATGGTTTAATTCATCACTAATAATCAAAGTTTTAGAATCAGCAATAGATGCGAAAAAGTTGGCATTGGTACCATAACCTTGACTGACAATCAAAGCATCTTCTTTACCAACAAAATCAGCAACAACACGTTCACATTGACGATGAAGGTCAGTATAACCAGAAACCAGTCTTGGGGAACAACCAGAAGTACCATATTCTTCAAGACACTTCAAAGAAAAATCAGTACAGTAACCTTTAGATTGAGCAAACCCCAAATAATTATAAGATGACAAGTTTAAACATTCATTACTGGTACCATCATAAAGATAATTGGATGAAAAATCAGTACGACTTCTGTTGAAACATTTAACATATCTACCAGGAGCACCATGAATTGGTCTGGCAAAACAATCATCAATTCTTTGTTTCAAACGACGGACATAAAAGTTTTCGAATCCATCATACCATGGAGCATATCCATCTTTTTCCACTAAGTCCACATAATCCTTTGGCTTGAAAATCTTTCCAAAGAAATCTCTAATATGACCAATAACAATCAAAATAAGATATGAGATATAAGTGGCAAGATAGATGATAAATGGTGGATCATCTTCAATAGGAGTTGGTAACTCTTCTCCAGCTGGATGTCTGGAGTCATAAAGGTACTTTTTAGAAGTCAAATGACCGAATTCAAGGTCAGCAAGGACTTCTTCAGGACGATCATCCTCTGGGGCATTAGGTATATAGGAAGTGAGGGTCATTGAATGGGGATGGAGATTCACTTCAACAACAAAACCGTGAGGAACTTAATGACAATTGATGGCAGCCAAAACACGTATGATCTATGACGGCCAACAGAAAAGAGGAACAATCAAAAAAACCAAAATAAAGGTTGGTGGGAGACAGGGTCCTTTTATAGTGATGAGGGTCGAAAATGTTGTAACAGAGTGGTGACAAGGATAGTTGATATGCTTGCTAATGAATGCAGTCAACGGAGAGTTCCAACACTGTTAAAGATGAAAATGGGCAACTGTATCAGTTAAACTTTTTGTTTGTCGATGTCTGCTTACAATAAAGACAGGAAGAAGCGCGCGACTGCAGGAAAAGACAGGTGCAAGAACCAGTAACCTTTTGGGACAAAAAGGGGTATAATAAATGGAAACCCAAAAAATAGTGATAATGAGGGAAATGATAAAGACGAAACACCAAGCATATATATATATATATATATATATATACTCTTAATAGAATAAATCATGTTATTTATAAGGTATTGTAAATGCCGCCGTTTTTAATACGCTTCTAGACGTTAAACTCAACCGAGTTTCCGCGTTACAAGTATGGACGGTTGCATATGCAGGCAAGAACCCGTATTTAGTATTTTTATGCCGACAAAGAAATTAAGTCATTATATTAAACGTGCAGTCATGCGGGTACCAGTAAAGTCCGGCTGTAAGAATCTGAATCTGGATTCTGGTAGTATAGGTACGAAGCTATGGTTAAAGTCGGATGGTCTGATCCCGTAACTTCCGGAAATCCGCCCCTATTATTGTGCACTCACGTGGATCCCCTCGAGTCAATAGGAGGTGGCAACCGAGCAAGAAAAAAAAGACTGGAAAACAGTCAAAATGATTACGTAAGCGCTTATTAATACTATATGTGTTTCTTCTTCCCAACAATTACCTACATTACCCATAAACCTATGGTTGTGCTGGTAGGTCCAGAGTATGGTATAAGGAGTTCTGATGTCGTTCTCTAGCAGATGCATTCCCCAGGCTTCGGATCAGCCGTTTCCGCCTTTCTCAAATTCCCTATTTATAGAAGAACCGTTTAAAGCCGTTACCTTTTGAAGATCTTGTTAGCCATTCCATATGCTGTCTTCGGGTTTATATTATTCGATAACGGTTATTATTTGAAGCTCGTACATGAGGCATTCGAATGACCTCTGATTTCTGTGGCCAATAGTCCAGTTTTGAGCCCATTCCCTCCACACTTTGGTAATTACTTACTTAGATCAATAAAAAGAGGACTCACGATGTTCTTATGACAAGGCTCAAGCTCTAGCGAAAAGGACTACTGCTAGTGCTAGCCCTCAGCTTATTTCTGGCCATTTGAATAGTGTCATAAACGTACTCAATGACTATAAATAACCATGTCTATGAGTTCCGACCGTTAAATCCATAATTTTTAAAGTTGCAAAAAATGTCACCAGTCGCTTCGACATTCCTAGAAAGGCAACTACGGCAAAGGGTAACAAGGGCATTTCTGGTACTAAATATCGCATCAGTTACTTTAACAGTTATATTTGGTACTATATTTAGCGTTAGATCTATTAGTTTGATACAGGTGACGGTATGATGGCATGATGGGACGTTTCCAGCTACAGAGAGCATAAATCTTCTGCAATAGGTGATTTTTAATTGGTATTTTTTCACTGCCTATTATCTACTTTTCTCTACTTTTCGCAACCATCATCATACGCCATAAAACATGCAAGTTGCAGCCATATCCCATTCACTCTTCTCTCAATACTTCAAACACCTTATACGTTCTGTCTGCATCACCTTCCAACTTCAAAACATAGTCGAAGGTTGGGAGTTCCCATTCGATGTGGGCAATGGCCAAAACGGTGGTGTCCATCTTGTCTACATATTCGTGACATTGCTTCATCAAAACTGGGTCATCCATGACCGAGAACGCCTCATCAAGAATGAGAATCTTTGGCTTTTTGATGATTGCTCTTAAGAAAATAACCAACTTTTGATAATTGATTGTAAGGTCCCCAAAGCGGATGTTTGCAATTCCCCAAAGAACGGGGAAATCGGCAGCAAGCTCGTTGAAAGCTTCGGATCCAATATCTCCGTTGTAGTAGAAGTTAGTGTTTCCGACGTTGCGGACAAGACCGTTGGCCACGATCTGGCCGGCAGTGGCATTCTCTGGCACAAGAGCATGTAATTCAGGAGAAGAAATCCCGATTTCGTTGTTGATATCAAAGAAGTTGGCGCCGGAACCAGTACGGCGAGTCACTCCATCGATAGCAAGAACCCCACGCCATGATTGCGGGTGGTCTGCGGTAATAAGCGACAAGATCGTGGTCTTTCCAGTACCATTATCACCCAAGATTCTCCAGCGAGAGCCCTTAGGGACGTTCCAGAAAAAGTGCGAAAGTACAGGGACACCGCGGTAGGCCACCAATGCGTTATCGAATTGGATATGGGATGGTTCCAACGAATTGTAAGGGATTTCTCCCAATGATGCTTGAAGTATTTCATGTCTGACTGGCACAGGGTCGGGGATATCGACCTTACCTTTGTAACCGACGGATTCCAAGCCGTTCTCGTCAACGTACGCTTCGTGAGTGATCCATTCGGGGGTAGAGTCCACCACGCGCAACCCTAACACCAAGGCAGTTTTCAATTCCTCGCTAACTTTACGGAGCGATTCCAGTACCAAATGAGTGGCTCTTGGGTCCAACCCTAAGAATGGATCATCCACTATGAACATGTCAGGCTTGGTGATCAAGGCACGTGCCATTCGGGCCCGTCTCAATTGTCCGTTACTGAGAGAATTGATCCATTTATGGCTGAGATGCTCCAAGTTAAAGAGCTCCATAAGATGGTCCGCGTACAGTCTATCTACCGTGGACGAAATATTGGAATTGTAATTGTTGGAGCCAGTAACGTAATTGCGCACGGAATTGACCTCATCATCCATCTCCATTTTTCCCTTATATGAAAACGATTCGTACCTGGCAGAGAGATGGACCTTATCTAGACCGGAGTTTTCCTTGAAGTCAAGAACGGCTATTCTGTCGTATTGATGGGACTCGGCCACAAACGGATAAGTCCGGGCAAGCAGAGGACTGGCGAACTCTTTACCTGCTATAAGGGCAAGAAAGAGTGATTTTTCAGGGCCTTTAACGGCCCAAAGAGAGCCTGAATAGGGAGCAGCATCATTGGAACCTTGAGGTTTCCATACTTCGAACTGTTTGATCTTGTTTGGGAAAAGCGGTGTGGCGCCGGCGCCGGTTTGGGCGCTGAACATTGCGTCTTTGATCCGGACCAAGCATTGCTGGAAGACTCTTGGGGTGGGCCTCATGAGGAACGTAATGTAATGGTAATTGAAATATTCCGTGAATACCGATATAGGCCTACATGTTGAGTCAAAGTGATAGGTACACCTGTATGTAGGACTGAAGTGACTATATGTGTGGGGGCGGCGGGGCCAAAAGGTACATGAAGTGTCTCAAGCGCGACATTTTTTTTTGGCGAGAGAAGGTCAACCTGCATAATGTCCGCCATCCCACATATCCCTAAAACCAATTGAAGCAGACAAGTGAATCTTTAAGCTGTTCAAGTGAGCTACACCTTATTATTACATTAACATCTGAGTCATTAGTACGTCACTCATAACCTATAAACAATTTACTCGGGCCTGAGCTTTCTTCTAAGTGAACGTCTATCCAACCTATACCTACCAGAACTGTGATCAAGATGGACTTTATTGACCCAGTCACAATTGAACAAGCTGAAACTCCACACAAACAGACCGAAACAGAAGAAAATGTCGAGCGTTTAGAACTGGAAATTGACCGTGCATACTCTGCAGTCGAACATAAGTTTCAAGATTTATGGAAAAATGCATCAACTCATGCAAATGAATTACAAGAGAAAATTAAATTGGAAGAACATAAAAAACAATTATTACTGCAGTTAGATCATGCAAAGCAAAACCTTAATTCGGAACAACTTGATTCCTTCAAATCTCAAGCCACCAACGTTTTAGATAACTTGGATCAAAAGCTTGAACAAGTTGAAAAACAAGCAGGTCAATATGTGAGTCTGTTCACTTCATTTTTCTCCAATATCATCAGTATTGGTCCAGAAGAAGAGAAGAAACAAGAAGAAGAAGTGTTGTTCCTGTTAAATGACAGTTATGGTACCAGTAGATACGACACCGAACTTTTCAAGTTACATACAGATCCAAAATTCTACTTGGACGAAAAGAGTGATAAAGCAGAGAAATTCGATGCAGACACCAAAACCAATGAAATATCTGAATTATTGGCTAAATATCCAAACACTTTGACCAAATTAATGAATGATCTTGTACCAGTCAAACTTGCATACAATCAATTTTGGTATTGGTACTTTTTGCATGAACAAAATATAAAGGATGCAGAAAACAACAGAAAACAATTATTGGAAAAGAAGTCTGCTGCTCCAGAAGGCGAAGAGGAAGAGTTTACTTGGGATGACGACGAAGACCAAGATGAAGAACGTGAGGAGCCTGTAGATGTTGCTAAAGAAGTAAAGAAAAAGTCTACTGATGAGGCGGAAGAAGACGACGAAGATGACTGGGAATAAATAAATAGTCATGCATCATCTAATTGATGCTAGTAAATATCTGTTTAATGTACCTTATTTATGCAACAGCATCTTGCGCAGCATGTAAGATCTTTATAGATTGTAGTGACTATGGTGTTTTTCCCACCTTATTTAGTACTAAAAAAGGTGGGATTGTTCATACTATTTCTTCATTATAGTGCAGTTTACCATACTACTAGAGGGGACTTTACATATTGTAGTGATAAACCAGGATCTTCATGCCTTGACATGTTAGAAACCACGACTCATCACAAGCGCAGTATTAATTGGTGCTTTATGTACATATGTATCTTGCCCATTTTTCCAACTGCAACATTTGGCACACCAACAAGTCCAACCCCCAGATCCTGTAGGAAGCGCACCTGAAAACTAATTTAAAAAAATGTCGGACAAACAATAAACTTAATCAATAATAAAATACTACTTAACACTGGCCCAACCCACTAATATCTAGGCACATAAACAACACTATCAGGTGGTACTATACTGACATCACCTTAATATACTGGCCATTTGTCCTTCAGGCGACGTCAAAACACGTCGATTTTCTATTTTTGTCTGCATTGATTTGGAAAGAGACCCAATCGCCTTGCATAAAACTTTGAGACCTCCCAAAGATTGCCCCCAATAATTTTATCCCCCAGTTATCATTACACCATCTGCAATATCCATTCCTTGATCACATCATTAATTCTCGGGCACCCCCTTCCTCGCAAACCTTTCCTATCGGGCTTTTCTATATAAACCTTTGAAATATCCTCTCCCCTTCATTCTTTCATGTCTCGCCGTGTTTGGGTTAAAAAACCCAACGGAACCCCGACCACCATCTCTATAACCCAACAAGATCTCGTCGATGATCTCAAAGTCTTGATCATAAATAAGTTTCCCAATTCCCTTGCCAGAACTTATGACCCAGCAGATCTTATAATTAAAGTCCCTGTTAAAGCACAGAATCCTTCATCTCATAAGAAAAGTATCCAACTGTATTCATTCACAGATGTTACCAAAAGTCCTCATTCACCATTTACTCCTAACAACGTTGGTCAGACTGTCCTAGAGCCAGATCAAAATGTATGGGCAGTGATAGACCAATATTTCCCTAAAGGAATGAACATGCAAGACTCTTTAATAATAGAAGGACCAGAGCTCAGCAATGGAAGCTTCAGTTTCAGTCAACAAGGTCAACTTCCAATAAGACCCGAAGAAAAAGCCTCTACTCCATTGAGCTCGAATTCATACTTCCATCAACCACAACCTCAGTATGGTTTCAGATCTTCTTCCTTGAAGGGTGTATCCATATCCCCTGAAACAACTGCTTCCAAACAATCTCCAGTACCTAGTAGCATACAAGGTATGCATAAAAGAACAGATTCAAACCCATCCGGATCACCTGCTCATGATTTACCACCACCACCTCCACCACCTGCTGCTACTACTGGTGCTGGTGCGCCACCAGGTTCTGATAACTCTCAGGTAGTGTTGCTTCTACCAAAGAACTTTTCATTAGCAGCTGGAGGTCATACTGGAGTTAAGAATATTGATTCTCCTGCCAAGAAGAGATTGTCATTAGATGATTCCATCATATCGAAAACTAATTCATTTAAATCCCCAACTACATCATCTACAAACTTAACTAATATTGGTATTCCTAATGAAGCTCCATTTCCACTCACTGATCAACTAAATGATCAATTAAACGCATCTCTTCCCCAACTTGTATCTTCAGCAAATGACCAAAATGATACACAAGACCGTCAAGATGATGATGGTACAAGATCAGCTGATCATCTCAACTCCCCATCAAGAGACTCTTCAATAACCAGAGCTTCACTTGCAAGTCTTGATAGTGTACTAAATGCAGAAAAAGATAACATTAAACCGTTAAAACTTGAAGATCAAAAACCCTCTAAACCATCAAGTACAAAGAGTAACACCGATAAGGTTTTACCATCTATTTCCGTCTTAGTGGTTGAAGATAATGCTATTAATCAAGCTATTTTAGGTGCCTTTTTAAGAAAACGTAGAATCCATTATCTGATTGCTAAAAATGGACAAGAAGCAATTGATAAATGGAGACAAGGAGGTTATCATTTAGTGTTGATGGATATTCAATTGCCTGTTAAATCGGGTATTGAGGCTACTAAGGAAATCCGTCATTTAGAAAAAGTCAATCGCATTGGTGTTTTCGCTCAACACGAACTTACAAACTCTCATTATCATAACCAAACAGTGCTTAAACCAGAAGAAAAACTTGATTTGAACATTTTCAGATCTCCAGTTATTATTGTGGCACTTACTGCATCTTCCAACTCTTCTGTGGATAAAAAGAATGCCTTGATGGCAGGATGTAACGATTATTTAACCAAACCAGTTAATTTAGTTTGGCTTCAAAACAAGATTACCGAATGGGGTTGTATGCAAGCCTTGATTGATTTCGATGGATGGAAAGATAAGAGAAGCAATAACGGAATACTGCCACCAACGACTGGTAAAAAAGATTCTGGGGTATTACTCTCCAATACAAAAATAAGTGAACCCAATGATCGGAGTGAAATGGTGAGCTAAACATTAATGTTACATTTAATACACTGCACCACTGCACTAAAAAGGTTATTACTGGTTATTAGTCATATAGTTAATTATAGATCCTCCTTCTAGAGCAAACAGTAATACCAGAAACTAAACCAGTAGAATATATGGTGATTATGTAATTTATTACCTACTGCAATTCCTGAATCTTCGTATCCAGAAGTCCAAAGAGCTGGTACACCACAAACCGATTGCATTAGCCGAATCGCTCTACGCAAACTCATAGTCTGTTTACCCAACTTGCTATTTCTTGCACTATTTTCAAGACATTCATCCACCAACTGTCAATATGCATTTTAGGCTGCGCACTACCCTATACCAAAAATTGAAGCCAATGCGTTGAATAGTTACCAGTAACAAATGTCCGAATCAGAAACCCAAACGGTCTTACCCTTGGAGATCATCGACAAAAGTGTCGGCCAGAAAATCCGCGTCCTCTTGACCAATGACAAAGAGTTCACCGGAACTCTCATTGGTTTTGATGATTTCGTCAACATGGTTTTAGAAGACGTTGTGGAGGAATCCAACGACGGTGTTTTGGGTCAACCAATCAAGAAGATGTTGTTGAACGGTGCCCAAGTATCTATGATCATCCCAAGCGCTTAAATGAAGCGTATGTGTCAACTCGGTGTCCATGATCTTTGACTATTATTGATGATTACTGATGGTTTGGACTAAGAAACAGACCAAACGAGATCATTGACAGTCATGGAAATGGAAGGAATTCTGAATGAAACGAGGAAAAAGGAGAACCGTTGGTCGTTTTGTGGTGATAATGAGCCTATTTAGAACTATCAAACGGTCTTGATCCATAGTCTATCAGTTATGGTGATACAGCAAGGAATCATCGATGTCAGCAACGGAGAAATTAATGATGGAGTGGTAGCCATTGGCACACAATTATGTATAGTAGAATAATATAAAGAACAGGAAAACAAAACCAACCCTGTAGAACAGCGGTGCCAAAAGGTCCTGGAACCATATTGAACAATAGCCGATGTTTCTTCCGTACAAAGAAACAAACAAGAACAAGAATCTAAAGGACCCAAGGGACCAAATAGCCAGTACCGAAGAAAGTCAACTGAGTGTAGTTTGTATCATCTAAACAAGGCGACCAAGTGTGGTATGGAGTACCTTAACATGGTGCATTCAAGTGGAAGAAGGACCTAAAAGGAATGCAAGACCAGTGATAAATCGATCACTTATGGGCAATCCCTTGTATTTATAGGCTTACTCGTCTCTTAGTCATGCTTCCTGCTCTCGTATAGTCCGTCGTTTGAATGAAGCTTAATTTGCAGCCTTTCTGAAGTGAGAAAATAATAGCCAACCATAGGCAAACAGTGTAGGGGTTCTATAAAGAGTGTCAAAAGAAGAAAGATGTTCAAGCAACTTCTGCTAGTCTGTCTCTATCCCACCAGCTGTCCAATGGAGAGCTCCGTACTTTGGTTATCTCATTCCCCATTGCCTTGTTAATATAGACAATACTACACGGATCAGCCCATCAACATGAACGAAAGCGGGAGAAAAGACTGATATTCAGCTTGAGTACATTCATTTCCTAGCCACGATGGTTCCCTGTCGGTTTTATCACACATCATCTCATACAATCGTTGTCTCTTGCCTTTCTCCTGTTACAACACCTTTTAGAGCCAAATTGGATCGGTTAACAGGTCTGATTAGATCTACTTATAAAGCAATTAAGTCATAAGCCAACTGACACGGCTGGCTCAGCCAGCGGCTCTAGATACAAGCCAATCACTGAACACCATCCTTCGGTTTCTTATCTTGCTGATCTACACGCCATTGATTCAGCCCCATGAATACATCAATATCCCACTATCACCCTTACCCATCACACCTTCCTCGGATTTCCTACCACCATATCTCATCATCTTCTTCTTTCCCTTTATCTAGGTCTGTGTTTTCCTTCCCATCATCTGGCCTGTATACGCTATCAGGTCAGAAGTCTATGGAATTTAGTGGAAGATCCCACAATCAGTTCACACCCATTTTGTTCGCACCCATAAACCATTTTGCCACCATCAATACTATAAAACATAACAGTCACCCATCACAACTCCAAAAGTATCAATTATCAATTACATCAGATGAAACTTAGCGTATCCATAGAAAGTTCCGGTAACGTCATACTTGTGGACGTTCCAGGTTCCCTCTCCCTCCAAGACTTTAGAGCTTATCTTCAAGCAGAAACTGATATAGAACCACTGCATCAAGTCCTCAAACACAACGGCAAGAGCCTTCAAAATGAACAAAAGACCCTTGATGATTTGGGCTTGAAAGAAGACGATTTGGTGGTCATTGGCCTCACCAGACCTGCTGCTGCATCCAATGGTGGTGCTGGTGTTCCACAGGGACCTCAATTCGATGCTCAAATAGAACAACTCCGTCAACAATTCCTTAATGATCCAAGATTAAAGGCACAACTTGAACGTAATTCTCCTCAAATGCATAGAGCTTTAAATGATCCTGCTCAATTCAAATCTTTAGTGACTACTCAAATCCAACAAGGTGGAATGGGTGGTGGCTTTGGTGGCCATGGTGGTAATCAAGAAGAATTAAGACGTTTGCAAGAAAATCCAGATGATGCTGAAAGTCAAGCTCGTATCTTAGAGCTTATCAGACAAGAACAAATTGATGAAAATATGAGATTAGCTTATGATATTACTCCAGAAAGTTTTGCTTCTATTACCATGTTGTATATCAATATTACAGTTAATGGTCATAAGGTACAAGCTTTCGTGGATACGGGTGCTCAATCCACCATTATTTCACCAAGATTGGCTGAAAAAGTGGGTATTTCCCGTTTAATTGACAAAAGATTCCAAGGTGAAGCCAGAGGTGTGGGGTCTCAAAAGATAGAAGGTAAGATTCATAGTGTACCTATTAGAATTGGTGATTCTGAGATTGATATTGCCGCATCATTTATGGTTATTGACACACAAGTGGACTTATTATTTGGTTTAGATTTATTAAGAAGACACAAGTGTGTGGTCGATTTGGGTAGAGATACTTTAGTTGTTGGAGGTAATATCGAAACTAAATTCTTACCAGAATCAGAAATTGAAAGTGATATGTTCAGTGGAAGTCTTGGTAGTGGTCAACCACTTGGAGGTGGATCGGGACCTTCTGGATTAGGAGGTAATATTTTCAGTGATCCAGTTGTTCCTGCCAATTCTACACCTGTCAATAATACATCTACATCTGCTGCATCATCTGCTGCAGGAGTTGCGGCTGCAAAGAGACAAAGAACCGAACCAGAGAATTATGTTCCATCAGACAAGGATGTGGAACAATTAATAGGATTGGGATTTTCTCGTCAAGAAGCCATTAGTGCGTTGAAACTGACAGGAGGCAATGTGGACATGGCAGCATCCTTACTTTTCCAATAATTCCCCATTTGCATTGAAAATTACTTTTTTTTTTGTATGCCCAGTATTGTTTTACGCCGGCCGGTTGTGTCACAGAGAAATCAACAGAACTCTATCGTCATTTGACACTAAAATTCAAGAACAAAGAATAGAGGTTATAGCTCATAGATCCGTGATCTTAATAATACAATAACTATAATAATAACAATTGAATAATCAAAATAGTCTCGTAGAATTCAGTCTATACATATCTATCTATATCTATCTATATCTATAAATGGTACGAGAGGATCACCATATCTGATATCTGGAAAACAGCACCCGGCGGTTTAGATATCACGTACTCTCTGGTGATCTAGATATTACCGTTCTTCTTGTCAAGCTCCTTGTAGTAGTCGCCGAAGAAGCCTCTAAAGAAGAACTTGGCACCTTCGGAGTCGATCAAATCGACGTCTTCGTCCGCAAGCTCAAACTCATACACTTCCAAAGACTGTTTGATTCTTTCCTCCTTGGAAGACGTGGTGATCGGCAATATACCCTTTTGGTAAGTGTACCTTAACAAGATCTGGGAATCGGTCTTTCCGTACTTTTCAGTCAACTTTGGAAGCAAGTGTTTCAACGGATGGTCTTCAATGACTTCGTCGCCCTTTTTCACTCTGAAAAGGGGCGATAATGGTCCAAAAGCTTCCACCAAAATACCGTGTTCTTGGCAGAACTTGATGATATTGGAGGATTGGTTTTGTAGGTACGGATGGAACTCGATCTGGTTGACTTGCGGGTAGAACTCCTTATCGCCGGTGATCTTGAAAATGGATTCCAAGTGCTCAACAGCGAAGTTGGACACCCCGATATGGCGAACCTTCCCGGCCTTTTTGGCGTCCACCAAGTGGCGCCAGGTGCTTTCGATGGTTTCACCGTACGAGTATTCCTTGGTAAAGTAGGGCGAGTGGATCAAGTACAAGTCCAAGTAGTCGGTGTTCAAATCGACCAAGGCCTTATCAATGGCCTCTCTAGCGTTCTTGGAGTTGGCGTACACCTTACCGAACCCAGCATTGTACTTGGAGGTGATGAACACGTCTTCTCGGGCAATCCCGCTCCGCTTGACAGCTTCAGCAATTTCGGGGTGGGTGGTGTAGATTTCAGCTCCATCAATGTGGTTGTAGCCGTTCTTCAAGGCGAGTTCAAGCAGGCTAACGAGCTCCTCGGTCAACTCAGGCACCTCCTTACTCTTTTTGAGCCATTGCCACTTGGTACCACTACCGGTACCGAAGGTGATGGGAAGCCCGGACTTGGTGGTGAAGTTCTGGGTCAAAATAACGGGAAATTCAGACATTGTAAAGCTGGAAGTACTGGAAAAAAAACGGGTACTTCTGGTAGATTGGCAGGGAATATGGAGTAGCAGGGGCTCTGGTCCGTGTGGTGTGGATCTGGGGCTGCTCGGGAATTCTGAACAGCGGCTTTAATAGGATTGGTAGGTCAATTGACTGCGGTGGTGGGTCAATTGGTGGAGATTGTGTTTCGAGAGATCCTGGTCTTGGTGGTGTCGGGAGAAGTTGGCGATAAGATGTCGCGGGAACTGCGGAGTAGCGACAAGAAGATTAAGATAAGGCGATTACAGGCAAGAGACTGTAAAGCAATTGGTTTGGTGGAATAGTGTTGATTAGGGTCACTAGGAACTCAGTGGTGTGTTTGTATGTGTTTTTGTATTTTTTTTGCGTTTAATTAGCTCTATGGTTGCAATAGTTACAAAGCTCTGGATATTTGGGTGATGTCTCGCTTAGGGTGTCGCTGAGGGTCTCGGTGGGGTCTCGCTAAGGGTTTCGCTGAGGGTCTCGGTAGATGTTCTCTCTTGTCTGTGATCTGGGGGATCCTATACAAGAAAACAGCTGTTTTGTCTTGATTGTTTGTAATAGCTGATCTTCCTAAGCACAGAATTGGCCCTTTTTATACTGGTGGCTTATTAATTCGTGGTGTGGCCGCGAAAAGTTGAGGTCTATCGTCTTATTACTCCCCAATCAGTGCTTATTAATTGGTAGTGGTCGCAGTACCATTTAACCACGGCCACAGTGAGAAGTGGCACTATGACGTGAGATCAATACACTATTACCGATCTATTTTTAACTTTATTTACTTCTTCTGCGTTCTTTGTAATATTAAATCGCACTGTATATTACTATAAAGTCTGTATGATCAGGACCCTGATACGGTCCCAAATAGAATTGCAAAAAAAGGGGGACAATGTCTTGAGACTGGAAGGTACAACTACCACACCAACTGTGGCTTACAAAACCCGATAAAAAGAAAGAGAAAATCGTTTGTCTTCCACCACAAGCGGGTTTTCCCCCCCAGGAAATGGTTCCACAGTCATGCCGATATTCACCAATCCAATCGATAATAGCTATGAGATCTTTCATAGATAACTCGAGATCTTCGTTAGCAAAAGGAAGAAGTAAAAACAAAAGAAAAAAAGAAAAAAAAAAAAAGATAAAGAATCTATCCAACTAAAGCAAAAGCAAAAGCGAAAGCAAAAGCAAAAGCAAAAGCAAAAGCAAAAGCAAAAGCAAAAGCAAAAGCAAAAGCAAAAGCAAGAGTGAATTTTTTTTACTGTTTGAATTTTTTTCATTTATCAAGAATCATCATTCATTGATACGGTCGATTAGTTGATAGTAGCATTTCCTGGGGAGTGTGCCCACGCGGTGCGGATTACTACCCTTTTTATTCAAGACCTTGTAAAGCTTCTTCTTCATCAGCATTTGGTCTCTTCTTCAAGACTAAAGGCTTACCGGTGATTCTAAAGTACAAGTCTTTGACATCATCGGTGGTAGATTCAAAGTGGGAGGTAGCATCGTAACTCTTCGAGATATAAATACCATCAGAAGAACCAGATTCAATTGGTTCATACAATTCAGCAATACCCATCAAAGTATCTATTCTTGGACCCAACAATTTGAATGCTGGTTCCAATTCAATATGTGGAGTGTCGGTTTCAATGATTGTAGAAACAATGGCTAAGTAGTAACCTTTTGGAACCACACAGTGTACATCGGATAACACAGCAATGTAAATATCTTGCTTTCTACCAACTTGGTTTTGGGGAATAATAATTTGAACCGAATCTAAATCATGAGTGTTTGGAACTGGGTGATCCATAATACACATGGCTCTAATAACCTTAGCCCCAGTCTTCTTAACCTTTTCTGGGAAATAAGTTGGATCGGCAATAACAATTGGAGCATGAGCAGTACCTTCCTTGGTCTTAACACCAGCAAATTTATCACCATCATATAAAACTTCATCAATTGGAGTATCCAACATATAAGTACCACCATAGATAGCAGATAATCTGGCAAAACCTTGTGGTAATTCACCTAAACCATATAATGGATAAATGTATGGAGATTTACCATATTTAGCAACAGATTGAACATATAATATAATTCTTTCATAAGTAGGACGAGCAACTTCATTCAAGTAATCATCAGATGGCCATAAAGCCATGGAATGACCAATGAAATCCTTGGTACCATTTTCCAACCCGAATTTGTTATAAACTTCATTCATAGTATTTGAATCTAAGTTTAAACCTTGATGAGTGGAAGGTACATCATCATCATATTTACTAATGAATTCCAAGAAACCCTTCATTCTTCTCTTTTCAAAGATCCCCATCAATGAGGATTTGATGGCTTCAACTTCATTGGATGGAACTTTAGCAATACGTCCATTACGGTACACGTAAGAACCACCAATTTGTTTGAATTCAATGTACCGGGTAACATCGGTATGAACCAAAATATTGGTCAATTCCCCATTGGCCATCAAGAACTTAGGAATCAAGTCCACACACCAATCTCTATCTCTACCATTAAGTTCAGGCTTTTGAGCTGATGGCTTAAACTTGGCATAAAGTTGAGAAAGGTTAAGGGAGGCCGATTCACCACCATAGAAGTCTTGTCTATCAATGTGCAAGACTTTCTTGCCTTCCACTGAGAGAAGACCTGAGAGGATACATTCGGTCAAGCCGGTACCGAGGACAATGACGTCGTAGTTTTCGTCCATGGCAATTGGGTTAGAAAAGGGTGATATGTGTTTTTGGGTAATGATTTGACTGAGACTAAGACTGAGACTGAGACTAGGCCCAAACGCTCCGCTGTCTCTCTCACTCTGTGCGACTAAGTTGAGATTGCTTTGTGGGGAGTCGTGCAAAAACTAGCCGCTGCCACTTCGTGGCTACATCACAAACTGCCAAATTGCAGCAAAAGACAAGCATGGCATGGCGGCAGAAGAGGAGAAAAGAAAAACATATATAGAAATTAAATAAAGTTGTTGGGGATCAGGCTGCCTGATATTTTGGGCTCTGCAGTTACCCGGCCCCACCTCTCCTAGCACCAAAAAGGATGTTCTTAATGGCAGAGGTTGGTATCGAGAGAAGGGTGAGAAATGTGCAATTGCCTACTGCCAATTCGTGGCTTGTATGGCAGTGCTAGACCCCAATAAATGCCACGGTTCGGCTTGTGTTTTCTGCTGGCGTGGTGAGCCAGAGACGGCCGCCCAGCTGATGGTTATGTAGAACTTAGACGACCTGCGGCGCTACCAAACACGCTACTATGAAGCAGAGGTAATCTAATGGCAACTAGCAGTACAACAAAAGAGATGGTGGATGTGGTAGCCTTCGCTGGTAGCAAAAGTGTCTCGGCTTTTTAGAGCTCTTGGTTTATTACCGTGGAAGCATTTACACTATCCTGGTCCGTGCAAGCATGAGACTTGACCTAAACCATTGTAGTGACGGTATCACTGACGAGCGTTACCGAAACCGCCAACAGTGCTATAAAAATGAAAGAGTGACGTCATGAAAGCGTTAGTTTCTAGGTATGATGGGGGAGAATCTGGAGTCGAGTTGGGGTCATGACATCACTATTTGCACTACTCCAATGGTACGATCTCCTGATTCACAATCAGGTAATGTGATGGTTATTTTAAGATATTTTATTAATTAATAAATTTCCAGAATAGTTGGAACTTTAAACCATGCCATGTGTGTTTGGATTAGTAGTTATCTTAAAATGGACTCTATCATGGCTCGTTTAACGGATATTTATGGGAAGGTTCAAAATACCTTATTTTGCACCCATGGAGGATGTCTCTTATTTCTTTCCTGAAATCATCAACCTAAAACTTGATGAAGATTATATTCTTCATGGAACCTCATAGCAAAGGATGATTCTTCGTAACACTTTCTAAATTAACTAATAGAAGTATTCTGTGATCCCTACTAAAAGACTCGTGAAAATAAATCCTAGTCCTGTTTGGAACTGGAGTTATTGCTGCACCACAATTGTGATCCATCTCGTTCCTTATCACTTCTAACCTTGTACAATCTTTTCAATTTTGTATATTTGTTTAAAATTATCGAAATGTTAAAAACAACCATTTCTATCATTTAGAATATTGTATTCTGTTATTGTTAGTACTAAATATTGTCCTGATCTCTCCGACTATATGTCATTTGAGCCCGTCGAGATAAAATCAATGGCTGCGAAATAGCATTTACTCTTTTTGTCTACATTCACTGCTTTTTCATTCAGTTGATTCTTTCTCAGATGCATCGTTCATTTAGTTTATACTATCCTTTCAGTCTTACAACATTTTAACCATTAGAATTCGTTAAGGTATGAAATTGATTAGACAACATTATGGAAACCTTCAGCTCCCTTGTCAAGACCAGCCTTAATAATTTTGGAAATTTCAACTGGATCAGAAGTGATACCAGTGAGGTTTTCAAAACCATCTTCGGTGATCAATAAGTCATCTTCGATTCTAACACCACCAATGTTCCAGTACTTGTCTAAAACATCTTTGTTGATGTATTTTACCTTGTTCTCGTCCTTCAAGGTATCTTCCAATAAGAATGGAGAGAAGTAGATACCTGGCTCATCAGTTAAAACCATACCCTTTACTAAGTTTCTTCTTAATCTCAAATATTGTAATAATGGGTTTGGATCAGAGTAGTCAGGATGACCACCTACATCATGAGTATCCATACCTAACAAGTGACCTAAACCGTGAGGGAAGAAACGAGCAGAGACCTTGGATTCAAATAATTCTTCAGCGGAGTATTCGGACTTGAAAATACCTAATTTAAGGAATTCTTCAATCAAGACTTTGTGGGCTTGAAGATGGATTTCATCCCAGCTGGCACCTGGCTTGATCATAGACATGGTGACTTGTTGCATACGTAAAACAGCATTGTATATTTCCAAGTGTTCCTTGGTCCAGTCACCATTAATTGGGAAACATCTGGTGACATCAGCAGCGTAACAGTTCCATTCGGCACCAGCATCAATTAAGACAGACTTCTTAGTTGGTTCGATCTCGTCATCATTTTTGACATAGTGTAAAGTAGAACATGATGGACCACTACAACAGATAGGATCATAAGCATGGTGTTTTGAACCTTGTCTTAAAGCGTGGTAAGTGAATTCGGCATGAATGTGGGTTTCGTTGGTTTCAATAGGAACAGCTGACATAACAGCCTTGTGACAGTTATCGGTGATCTTGGCAGCATGACGCATTAATTCGATTTCGTACCAGTCCTTGATTAAACGAGATTCATCAAGAGCATAAAAGAAATCGGTGCTTCCAGCAGACAAGTGCGATTCGAATTTACGGTTGAAATCGTTGATATCAGTAGTCAAAATACCGTTACCAATCTTTTTTAAATCAGCAGCTAAGTCACTGACGTATTTGACTTCATCGGCATCGAACTTTTCACTAGCTTGTTCAAGAGTAAGAGGCATCCCTGACCACATAACATCTTCGTAATCAATATTTGGTAAGTAAAGGGTCAATTTATCGGATTTACCTTCGAATAAAACATGAGATCCTGGAATGTCACAACCAGTCAAGTAGAAGAAGTATCTGTTTTGTCTCATAGGTTTGGTTTGATCACTGTATTGATGGTAAACGAGGTCTTCTCCAGACATGAAGAAGACAGAGTCCTTACCCTTTTGACCCAATTTTTCAGTCAAATGAGCTTGAACATTCTTAGCGTGTTGCTTAGCTGGGTACTTTTTCCCAATCAAAGATTTTGGTCCAGTAGACATGGTATAGAAAGAAAGTGATGAAGAATGGAGGAAATGGAGCCGTTGGCAGCCATAAAATAGATGGTCCTGGTTGTATGCAGGCGGGACTTGCCAGGGTATTGTTAAGCGAGATCTTGCCAAGGATTGTAAAACCAACCCCACTTTGTGTGAGACAAATCAATAAACCTTTCAAACCCATCAACGTAATTTCCTGTCTCTACAGGACCATAGGGCATTTGCAACCTTGCCTTCAAACCAAGCTGGCCAAAAACGAAGTACTCTTTACACATGAGTAAACTCTGTAGCTAACGGTGAGTAAAAAGCAAGAGATTTTGAGATCCACCTATTTGAAGGATCCTCGTATACAGACCTTCAGGTATCAATCTGGTCGCTCTTCATCTCAATACTCATAATAGAACAGTATAATCTTGGGCTAGTAAAGGTCGAGCAACTCGCTATGAGAAATGGAAGGTCTGGGCATCGTTAGTAATTTACTGTAACCAGTCATTTTATATTTTTGTTGACTTTTGTTGGGAAGTCTTACCAGGTTAATGAGCAGAATGAACTTAAAGAAACTGAGTTTGTGACACGTTAATCAATACATTTCCTCGTCATATCATGACCACGATTCACACGGAATACGGCTGAATTTATAGTTTTTATAACGTTGTTTTGCGGGATTTAGTTCACTTTTGATGGCTGCAAAACATGTATGAATTGCACCCCATAGAGAATGTCTATAAAAAGGGGTGATATCTGCTGAAAAGTTTTATAAACTTAAAGGCCGCTTTAAACTTGCATTGAACACTGCAATTTATTTGGTTTGAGTCCGTTTGAAAAAGTATGAAGTATCAATGAGTAATAAACCTTGATAGTTTGTCAACTTTCTAATAGGCTGTTTGGTTCTATTTGAGTAGCAGGCTCTATGACATTTGTTACTGTATATTATGGGTAACTAGCGGAATAATTATACTGATAAACGATGTGATGAAATATTTGGGGGATACTTATGGGTTGAGCTTCAATTTACAGTAATTTGACTATAAAAACAGCAGATTCTCCTGATTTATAACTGTTCAATTCATTATGAACACCCCAAATTTGTTACCAAACCTGGAAAGAATCTTTCGGGATTTGAGCAGTAGAATAGTGGCTGTTGCTGGAGAAACAGAACAACAGAACAAGAGAAATTCACTGGAGAGATAAAAGAGCAAAAGGAAGTAAGAGAAAGAAAGGAAAAAGCAATGCTGGACACTATTATCCGGAGGTATTCGGAGAAAATGAAGAGACCAAAAGAGCAGAATCAGTCTTAAAAATAAAAGGTCAACTAGCAGATATATCCGCTATGGCTATTTTGAATTGGCAGTGAAAAAGTGATTCATCACCATCATACAATTTCACAACATCTAGCCATGGCGGTTATTCCCCAAAACTGTGTACCGAAAAAATCCATGTAGAATGGTCATTTTACCCACAAGAATAATTCATCAATAATAGACAAATTGTGCTTTCGCTAATCCCTTTTAACAAAATATATGCTACTATATAACACCTACTAACCGCCAATACAGTTTTTTGCAGTCACGCATCATAATAAACAAAATTGTTCTGTGAAGTTCGTTGAATCTGGCGCTTACCTAAGCAAGAGGCAAATATTACATAACCATTTGCTACCCTCACCATAACTTAAACCAGTGGCAACACTCAATTCCAATTCATCAATACAACTAAAACTACAATGGAAAGATTACAGAGATTATTAGGATCAGGCGCCGGCTTAGGAGGTGCTGCCCCACCACAGAATGATGGTCCTGCTATAGATAATGCCGAAACCGTTTACATATCGTCATTGGCTCTTCTCAAAATGTTGAAACACTGTAGAGCTGGTGTTCCAATGGAAGTTATGGGTTTAATGTTGGGTGAATTCGTAGATGATTTCACCATCAATGTGATTGATGTGTTTGCAATGCCTCAAAGTGGTACTGGTGTCAGTGTGGAGGCTGTTGATGATGTTTTCCAAACCAAGATGATGGATATGTTAAGACAAACTGGTAGAGATCAAATGGTGGTGGGATGGTACCATTCCCACCCTGGTTTCGGATGTTGGTTATCCTCAGTCGATGTTAATACTCAACAATCGTTTGAAAGATTGAACAAGAGAGCAGTGGCGGTCGTTTTAGATCCTATCCAATCTGTTAAAGGTAAGGTTGTTATTGACGCCTTTAGAACTATAGATACTACCACATTGATGATGGGACAAGAACCACGTCAAACCACTTCTAATGTTGGACATTTGAACAAACCATCTATTCAAGCATTGATTCATGGATTAAACCGTCACTACTATTCTTTGAACATTGATTATAGCAAGACTACTTATGAAACTAATATGCTTTTGAACTTACACAAGAAGAACTGGCAATCAGGATTGAAATTGATTGATTACAACCACAAGGAACATGAAAACTTAGAAGGCACTGAAAAAATGGTCAAGATTGCTGGTTTGTACAACCAAAGAGTACTGGAAGAAAAGAAATTGACTGAAGAACAATTGAAGACTAGATATGTGGGTAAACAAGATCCAAAGAAGCATTTGTCTGATACTGCCGAAAAGTTGATTGAAGATAATGTTACTTCCTTGTTGACCAGTAACGTCAATGCTTTAGCTATTCAATAAAGTTAACTCACATAACAAATTAAACCAATGGAATCCAATGTGAAAAAAGTGAGGTGGGGTGATTAGCTCGCCTCCAAATTCTAACGACCAGTGAAGCTTACAACTCATGAACTTAGGAAATATGAATCTGTCAATAATTATTACTGGCTTTCATCATCTTCTCATCGCTGATCCTCGAATTCTACCTGTGCCAATTATTGGAAGTCCTGTTTAAAGGCTTTTCAAGATTTGGTTCAGGACCTAGTTGAAGCGGCAGTGCCGCCAAATAGAGTATTTAGGCCATAATCCACTAAATTATAACTAGAACTAAGGCAATTTTGCCATGATGTAGAAAGTGGGTATTGTGCAAGAAATAGAAGATTAGCTGCTTATGTAAATTTACGGTTAAGATTATGTAATCAATAATCATCCATCCAGTTTTCTCGGAGTTTAAAGACAGATCAATAGTACTCTGTGTAATTCTTATGCATTATCTATCCCTTTGACATCTCTTCCTCTTATAACCACGACACATAGAGCAATAGGCCTGGGTTTCTGATTATGGTTTGAGTCACGTGACTTCCCCCATACCATCAAGTACCATCACATCTCCAACTGTTCACTGCAAATGACAACCAATTCAAAGCGTGTCGGCGGCAATGGCTCTGACACCGAGGAAAACGACAGTTCTTTGCATCTGCATGTTTCCAAGAAGCAGAAGTCTGCATCTTCCAGCACATTATACCTTGATACCATCAACAGAAACGTTCTAGACTTCGATTTTGAAAAGGTATGCCTGGTAACGTTATCAGATGTCAATCCTTATAGCTGTCTTGTATGCGGGAAATACTTCCAAGGCAGGTCACAGTCTTCTCCGGCGTATACTCATTCATTATCCACAGGTCATCATGTCTATATCAATCTCACCACTGAAAAGGTATACATCTTACCAGAGAACTACGAAATATCAGACCCTGCTGCCCAAGAATCGTTAAGGGATATCACCGAGGTGCTAGCACCAAAATACCCGAAGGGGTTTGTCATACCCCAGGAAGCTTATGATTTAAAGCACCAGAAATATATGGTGGGATATATTGGAATGAACAATATCCTGAACAATGACTATGCCAATGTAGTGCTCCAGGCATTGGCCCATGTGCCTATAGTGAGAGACTACTACCTCAACACATCACACCAGGCGGAACTAAAGGATAGAATCGCCCGAAAGTCCGCCCTCAATGCCAATTTTGCCCTATTGGTGCAAAAGGTATGGTCTTCCAAGCTCTTCAAGGGCCATATTTCTCCACATGAGTTTCTCCAGGTTGTTTCCAGTGAAAGCAAAAAGGTGTTTTCTACCACGGTTCAAAACTCACCTAAGAAGTTTCTTGTATGGCTTATAAACCAGCTCCATAACCAGCTTTCACGAACCATCAAATCGTCCAAAACGCCCTGGAGCCGGTCTTTTCAAGGCACGATCAAGATCACCACCACTGGCCTAAGCACCAAGGAAGTCAACCGCAAAGTGGAATACGTGGACCAAAAATCCTCCAGTATCAAAACCAAGTTCTGGATGCTTACCCTTGATTTACCTCCTAATCCAGTGTTTTCTCAGGAAGGAAAGTTCAAGGAGGTTGAAATGGAAGAGCTCCTTGAGAAGTACAACGGACACAGGCGGTCTGGGTCCGTCAATGAGGTCAAAACCTTCCAGCTACTAGAACCTTTACCGCCATACTTGATCTTCCATATCGACCGAGGCATAGAGGACGGTTCCAAGAGAGGCAACCAGACCGTGGTCAAGTTCCCTGACGTGTTGGACGTCTCGAAGTACGTGGAGGGTGCCAGTGCTCCTATAAACTACAGGCTCCTGAGCAGTATCAAGTACGACTTGGTCTCGGGTCTAGACATCGACCGTAGTGACGACAGAATCAAGTGGAGTATAGGCATGAGAAGGAACGAAGAGTGGGTGAATATAGGAGACTTAGAGGTCAAAGAGGGCCAACGAGAGTTGATGTTCTTGGATGACAACTATATCCAAGTATGGGAGCGTATGCCAAAGTCTGCGAGCTAGACAGAACAAGAGACAAGAACAAGAGACGAAGCCCAAGACAGAAGACCTCGAGTGTGTGGAGATCAAGATGCAAAACGATTCAAAGGATCTAAAGGATTGAAGACATACAGCGCCATACAGTCCAATAGTAATACAAGGAACTGGTATCTTTTCTTCTAACCAGCAACAGCAATACATTTCACTTTGGCCCACACATCACTACTCACTCCACTCACCAATGTATAATTATAATCACAGGAGTCAATTCTACTCACAATAAATATCAAACTATGGGCTCTCCATCATGTACTATACCATTTTGTAGATCCACTATTTAATTAATTACGTTAATTCAGTGGTTTATTACTATATATATTTATTTACACTCGTTACTAGTATCTTTTCACCACTTCATGGGCCTTTTTCACAAGGCTAGCATGGTCTTTGAAAATCTTAGCTGCCTTTGTTTGTCCCAATAAACTATCAAACACCACCACATATCCAGACAACTTCAACTCTATTATATCTTTTTCTGTGCTTTTATCTTCGGTCTCAATAAAGCTCTGTAAGAGGTCCAAAAGACGACCGAGTTCTCCAAGTTTCACATTGTAAAGAGCTTGTAACTTTGGAGCAATTCCACTGGACACACGGGGAATATCATACTCGAAAACAGCAGGATAACGTGTTTGGAACGATTGCCATTGTGTAATGTGTTCGAAGAGATCGATTGAGGTTAAAGTACCAAGGTGACCATCTAAATTGAAGATCTGGGAAAGACTAGTGGTCTCGGGTGTTTCAGTAAGAAGTGCCAACACCCATAAATCAAAGAGAACATGATCTATGGATTGGTTGACTAGCACCAACTCTGGGTCAGTAAAGTTCTTGGACGCTATACTGTGGTTCATGGAAGTGTATGTACGAATATCTCGTTGGCCCTTGAGGTCTTCAATGAGTACTGGCAATTGGTTATCAGGAGAGCCATGGAACGATATTATGGCCATGGCAGACTTGGAATTGGAATTGGAATTGGATCTCGACTTTACAACAGGTAACTTGAGCTGGTTCTTATAGCACAACACCAAAGCTTGCCCCAAGGACACAGGGTCGCTCGGTATCACTTTGTTGGAGTAATTATAGGTGTTGTGGACTCCAAGAGTGAAGTGGTGAGGAGTAGCTGGGCCCTGGAAATAGAACTTGCGAGACTCTACCTCCTCTATGCTTGCTGGGGTGGTATTCGCGATTGGTGGGTATGTGGCGAGGGGGAAAGTGTCGAAGACTTTCTTTACTGGGGCAGGAACAGTAAGCATGGTGGACAGTAACCGACAAGTGGAAGGACTATTTTATTAGATAAATTTTGGTTACTGCGAATGGTAGAAAAAGAGAGAAAAGTAGCCACCAGCCAGAACTTGAGAGCCTAGTGAGAAATCAAGTAGCACGATCCCCAATCTATAGAGCGAGCATTGAGACTAGGATACCAAAGAAGTCCATTTTGAACAAGCAGCTTGGATAACCGTCTACAAATAGTGCTTTTCAGCCCTGCCGAAGCCCAGTTTTATCGTAACTTGTATTATAATATATAAATATATATATATATATATATATATATACCAGTGAGTGTTTCAGCATGAGACAGCCAAGCAGACCTGGAGAATTCAATAATTAAAAGAATGCAATTTCTGCTGGATTTCAAATGAAATAAAATGCCCGAAAAGACACTAACTGGAGTGGATGCTTTAATAGCTCTAAAAACAAGGAAAGACATGGTCTTTCGCTGTACAGTAATACCAGCACTTTCGGCCAGCATACCTCGGTGTTTTCACATTGTCCTGGATTCATATAGGTAGTAATGCAATCATATCTTCAACAACCAGTTTGATTTCTTTTGTGGATTGGCGTCCAGGTAAAGTAAGGTAAGAAAAATAACAATAATGCATTCATTTTTTGTAGTTTTTTTTTCATAATATTCGAGGATTCAAGGATTTAAAGGTGGTGTTATCACAGTTAAAGGTCTTCTTCGGCTATTAAGTCGATGGCTAAGTCGAACCAAGTGGCACCAGCAAAAGTACACTTACTCTTACCTAAGTTGTTGAAACCGATCTTTTCGTAGAAGGGGGTCAAGTGTTCGTGGGCAATCAATATCACCTTATCTCCCAAGTCTTGGTTGGATAACTTCTGAATATAATCGTGCATCAACAAAGTCCCAAGGTTCTTACCTTGCCATTCCGGATCAATGACCAAGGCATGGATACCAATGTATCTGGATCTTTCGATATGACCAGCTCTAGGGTCGGATTCAGATGGTAATTGCATGGAAGCCTCGTCAATAGTTGGATTATAAGTCTTGGTGGCGATAATATGGCCAATCAAAGTCTCCTTGGTGACTGAGGATCTAATTGGAAGATTGGTCGATTCATCTTCACTTTCACCGGCGGGTTCACCTTCTTTGTCCAACCTTTCAGCCACATCTGGCAAGTTAATGGCATTATACTTTTGGTTGTACTCTCTGATGAATAAACCAGAACATAATTCTGGACAAGTGGTTAAACGATAACGGAACTTTTCTTCGGTACCTCTTTCGGCTTCTGGGAACCCTTTACCTTCTAATTCGAGACAGGCGGAAAGGTCTTCGACGGTTAAGGGCCTTATGGACAAGTTTGGTGGGAAATCTGACATGGCTGTGGTAGTGATCAAGGAGAACTGGAGCTGGAAAGTCTGGTTTTATGGTTATAAAAAGTATCAAATGGATTGGACCATGAAAAAGACAAAAGACGCGAAATGACCAACACCCACTGATGACCCTAAGACTCATGAAAGTAGCGAGAGTTTCGCGAGAGGTGGTGAGAGCTGGCGAGAACTTCGGGAACGCTCTCGAGAGTTTTAGCGAGCGAATGTGGTGAGGAATACTACGGCATAGTGCGGGTCTCAGTCATGGCACCACCCAGCTGTGACACACTATGGGTCGTATATGTGCTTTATAAGTGTCTTGTGTCGTATATGTGCTAGATGTGGTACTACTGTCCTGGTGGGGACTGCTGTGTATTGTCTATTGTTACTGTTGTATAGTTCTCACTGGTCCAGTGACATGTGTCTAGCGAGTGGTCTAATGACTGGTCTAGTGACTGATGACTGAAATAGTGGGGTGTTGTGCGACTCGAGCGGGGAGGTTGCTGACCAAAGTAAGAAACCACTCGCAAGCTGCCACGGGGTGATGCCCTACCACAAGTGAAAAGCTGAAACACATAAATTATGACCAGTAGATTCCGTTTAGGATTCGGTGGTGCGATGGCCGAAAACTACCCTCCTTTAGTGATGTTTCCCTGGTCACTACGGGGCTTGGTTCTCGGCTCACGAGACCTTTAGATAATAAGGTCTATGACTATGAATTTGCACCCAGAAGTAGTAATTGAGTTAAAACGACATGAATTAATCACGAAGAGGTTGTGAATAATGTTGATGATTCGAATCAATGGACTGGGTTTATAGAAGAAGCAACACAATCAATCTAATTTGATTTTAATGAACCAGGGAAATATTTTTCTGATAAACAATTGACAGTGAAGGAAGACTTACCAAAACTTTCTGGTTCAAAACCTCCACCAATGTCTAAAACGGACATTTTATGACAATTTTCATTGATACCCATGACAAAGACCTCACAAGCATCTCTAACATCTTTGGTGCTGGACAGGAAGTCTTTGGCAAAAGAAGGAACCCTTGACAGTTATAACAATGAATGATATTGGCAAGAGCAACAGAAAGCATTCAACTGAAATTTTGAGTAGAGAGAGGTGAAAAAATAGTGAAATCCAATAAAGGGTGTCAAACGAATCAAAACTTACAAAGATACCAGAAATATGACCAGTCAAGAAAGTTCTACTTTGGTGTGATACTATACTCTTTGAACCAATTGCTTAGTTATTTCAACTTCAATTATAGGCCAGTTGCAATCTGGTAGTAACTCACAATTATAGCTTCTCCGTTTAATTATATCTACAAATACTTTGATTACTTGCAGTAATCAGATTTTGAATGAATTCCAAAAAATTTACTGTTCATTTTGCTAATATACACAAGAACGAGGAAACAGACCCTCATTCCGACTTTTGGACCCATTGGATTTGAGTAAAACAAAACCGAAATGGAATGGAATGGACTGTAAAGACAATACTATTATAATTCTAATCATGTAACACCCTTAAAATTCCATTTTCGTCCCTTTTGATCTAGTCAAGTTGGGTGATATTTTTCTTTCTAAATTCCAAGCAATTGTATAATCACTCCAAATCCTTATCATCTATCTCCACCAGCTTTTCAGCTTCTAAAATACTCTCTCCAATCTCCCACAAATGAACAATATTATCATCTGCAACCGATCCCAAAGTCCATGGCTTGTAAGGACACCAACTCAAGTCAGTAACTGCACCGGTGTGACCTGCATGCATCATGAACAATTCAGGACATCCGTCTTCGGCATCCTCTTGTTGTTGTTCTTCTCCAATCTTGAATAAATCCCAAATAATCAATCTACGGTCTTGGGATCCAGAAGCAATAATACCATCTTTATAAGGAGAAAATTCCAAACAGGTGATGGAATCAGAGTGGCCCATCATGGTGTGAAGTAAACCTTGGGTGTTTTCGGTCTTGTTGGTGAGTCGTCTGATATCTAACAAACAAATGTTAGAGTTGGTATTACCAACAGCAACCAAATTATTTGATAATGAAGAAAAACTGATGGAGTTAATACCCTTGGATTCAACGTTGTAGTGTTTCAACACCGGTTCTTGTGGAGTTCTGGCATCGTACAAAAAAGTATACTTATCATCAGACACAGTACCGAAGGTATTTGCATCCAATGGGTGCCATTTGACGTCATTGACTATATCTTGATGGCTAGACCCCTTGAAAAGTTGTTTCCCGTTCAAAGTGTCAGTGTTTACCACTGTTTGATCGTCTGAAGCAGTCAACAAATGGCCCTTGGTGAACCCACTCCATGATAACCCGTATCCATTTGCCGTGTGGGGCTCAAAGTGGCTGTAGGCCTTGGAAGCGTCTTCCTTGATATTATAAAGATCCACCTGCCCTTCACCGTTGATGGTGGCCACAATTCCAGAGTCCTGGGGCATATAACGGGCTCTGTTGATTTCAAACAGATTATCAAACTTCTTGGTGATCTTGATTCGGGAATTGGGCTTGCCACCGCCAGGATTATTCCCTGGTACTTGCGTGGAAGCAATCTTCAAGTAGTTGGTATCGTTTCCCGAGGTGTGTGTACCAAGAAGCAACTTGCAATCGAGAACTCCGTTACTTTCTTCATATTCTGGTAACCATTGAATGGTTAATGATGGCCAGGTGAGCGCGGTTTCACTGACAAACTCGTACATGTAACGACAATTCTTCCGCCAGAGGTTGTACTCTTCTTTGATGGCAAGGTCACGCTGGGCGTCATCTGTTTCCAAGGACATTGTGGGTGGGAAATGGTAGGTATAAGGAAGTGATGGTGGTTCATGGGAGAGTTTTGAGTCGCGTTTGATAAATAGCGCGACACGCGACACACGACATGAGTTGACATTTGTGACAGCAACGCGACACAAGTGAACAATACCACTTAGACATAGTCAAAGTAGTGAGTTTCGTATAGTCACCCAGCAACCAAAGTGGATCAAATCAGCACCGTAAAAAAGGTTGCTCCTGTAATAGCCAAGCTTAGTGATCGATTACGTAATTAATCAGTTCATTTTTCAAAAACATATAACCTCGATTATACTGGTCATAACCATAATGGTACTTTCTTATTATTAGATTCACTTATTTCTATGGGTTACTCATCTTTCTATCTTTGTTCTTCTTTCTTCTTTCTTTTTTTTTTTATCTACTACGATTAGAGGTTTTTTTTTTAGTTTATTAATATTATGCAATTAAAACTATCATGCAAATTACCAAACTTTTAAACAATTGAATTGGACTCCTGAATCACATCATTCTAGATTAATTCCGTATTTAGTAGCTCTAATTCAATTCATTTCAGACTATCCCTGGAAGACTAGATCTTCTTTCCATTTGATCTACCTCCAAAAACTCAGAACTTCTCTGGTTCAGACCACTAATTTCATAAAAATCAATAACCTTTAATGCATCACTAATATGATTGAAAAATGGAGATACTCTACTTTCAATTAAATCAAATATTTGACTGGCATCATTAATATCAAATGGACTAGATTCTGTAAAGCCTGATAATAATTCAGCACCTAATCTATCTTGAGAAATCATATTTTGAACTGAAAAATAATTTACTTTTTCTAAACTGTCAATTAATAAATCCACTATTCCCGTATTATGAAGACGTTTTCTTAACTTTTCACTATTATAAACTCTGACAAAAAATGATTTAATGTCTCTTTTTCTGTAACCATCTAATAAATCCCATAAAATACGAGCAGCTGAAGAATCTAATTCTGTCATTCCATGTAAATCAAAAATAACATAATTGGTCATATTGGAATCTCTACTTCTTTTCAGAGCTGGATGTGCTTTTGTGGATCCATATAATTCCACTCTAAGAAGACGTGATCTTAAATCACTACTATTAGTAAAAGTTAAAGGTTCTGGAATTTTAATGATCATACACCCTTCAATTTCTTCAAGAGCCATGGTATTCAAATGAGTCAAATTATCATCATTGAAAAGATCCAAGTTGGCACTAGATAAAGATTTATGATGTTCATTTTTTTCAATGGTATTAACTGGTAAATCAGCATCCAAGAAATTATTTGAACCAGGATAACGACCTAAAATTTGAATACGAGAAGATGCAGAATGACGAACCACTCTAATTAATGAATAAATTAATCCAACTGCAACACCAGCTTCAATAGAAAAGAAAATAGTAGTAAGTACTGTGACACCAAAAGTAATCAATTCATTATTTCCTTTACTTTTCCAATGGAAATATAATTCATATGGAGCTTCTTCGACCAATGAAATACCAATTACTCCAGAAATAACACTCAACATACACTCTGGAACATAATATAAGTAATCTAAAAGATTGAACAAAGTCATTAAGGTACATATACCCATAATTGCACCAGAAAAGGTTGTTTTTGCTGAAATAGCATTGATTTTACTTCTACCATAACCTCCAAAAGCAGGTAATGCTCCGAAAATTGAATTGATAATATTAATGAAACCCAAAGCTACCAATTCACGATTGGAAGAAATAGGTAAATCATAAGCAGAACCTAAAGATTTAGAAGCAGTGGTAGATTCAAAAAATCCAAGCATGGCAGAAAGGAAACCAGCAGTACCAAATTTTTTAATTAAAGGCCACATTTTAGGAGCAAATGGATTATAAAGAATAATTTCACCATCACTATGGACTTTTCCAATAATATCAATACCAGATTGATCCCAACGATATTGGGAACATAACCAGGTGGAAGCACCAACCACAAGTAAGATTTCAGGGATATAGACGGTTCTTTTGGACCATTTATCGGACCTTTTGGCAGCACGTTTTTTGTATATTCTAACGGCCATAATAATGAGAAATCCAACAAGACTTACTTTAAGATTCAAAGGGTGAGATTTCTTATAGTTTTGGTACAAAAATACCATTTTATCAAAAGGAGAATGGATATCCATTTGATCAGGATCATCACTTATTTCCTTGGCGAGTTTCAGAAGTCCCAATGCCAGCACTGAAGAATTGATTATCATGACAATACCTACACCACTGATAAACCCTTTAAGTAACGATCCACATAAAATATTGTCAAGGAACCCAAATCTACCCAAGCCAAACCCCAATAAAGTGGCCCCACTGATGAGAGTAATGGCCACCACGTATTCCATAGGATCCAAATTCTTCTTCTTGGCATGGTGTAAATACGGCTCAATGGCTTGGCCCACCACCAATGAAATAGGACCTTCAGGACCCACCACCATCTGAGGTACACTACCAAAGATAAGGTAGATCAAAGGAGCCACTCCAAGAGAATAGAGCCCTGAAACCACAGGAACACGAGCCAAGGTGGTGGCATACGAAAGCGATAACGGAAGCTGGAAAAATACCAACGTCAAGCCTCCAATAAGATCTCCCAACAAGTACAGAAGATCATATTTGGGGAGCCACGACAAAATGGGCAAATAGTAAGGAAGAATCTCCGACCACGTCAAGCTCTCCCAGTGCTGGGCAGCCGTAGGGACGTATTCATGGCCGCCAAAGTGCACAGTGGCACTTTCGCCCGAGGAAGATGTTTCTGAGGGCTGGAAACTGGACCTGCTAGGCTGGAGGCCCATGGGAGTAGATTGGTAAACTACTGAATCAACATCGGAATCAGGCCGTAAATGCAGTGCCAAGTGTGACGGGATATGATGCATGGTAAGGTAATCGGAGGTTCCCTGGTGGCTCAGATGGCCATTGTCTAGAAGGGGTTGTCTTTCTCGTGAAAACCCGTTTGCACTGGTGCTACCAGCACCACTAGCACTATTAGTTTTAGACTGTGGAGTAATGACTCTACGGGTGGAAATATGGCGAGCGGGGGAAGGGCTGGTGACACGGGCCCCGTGGGATATCTCTACCAGTCGTGGGACTCTGGCGGAGCCAGCGGTAGACTTGCTGGAATCGCTCATGGCGGGAATGGTTGGTTTAGAGCTGAATTGAAGGTCACTGATCACTATGGTATCAGTACTGTATTACCCCACGTGATGACTAGGCAACAGAAGGGTTGTCGTCTGTATGCAGGAAGACGATCAGAAGGTAGTAGAAAGAGTACCTGAACTGCCCTTTCCGCTTAGTTACAGGGGATGGCATGTGGTGGTGCACTGGTGGGGAATTCCCGGGCACAGTATGTGATTTTTCACGTTGTGGGATGCAAGCCCGTGGAAAATGGTGGAATAACTGTCCAGTGTGTCAGCCACGTCCAGAGATCAGTTACCACTGACCAATGGGAGCGATTTTATTAGTCATGGAGTGTACATCAGAGGCAGCAGTGAGGCAACAAGCATTTGAAGGGATCTTGCTTGCCTTAGAATGGGCCTGGGTCTCTGGGTTCGAGATACTGGCATTTATGGAGAATTGGAATATCTAATTATTAGTCATCTATTATGTAATATTCAATCCTGTAATATCCAATCCTTAATCCAACATAAAAAGGACTAACATCAGGAAATAGATCTAGAATTGGCTTCCGGCACGTGTTATATTCTTGACATTAAAGCCAAATTCCGGGCAATTTTCTACATATACCACAACTTTATCAAGACATTTGAAATTATATGTGGAGGTAATCTGTTGAAATAAATGAGTTAAGATCTTTTTTTTATAGTGATATAACACGCATTAATTGCAGGCCCGGATATTTTGCGACCAAAAACCAAAAGAACTTGTTTTATGATTTTTTATGGGCTTTAACCATGAACATTCTCCTATAATCAACACCATGCACACGTCTAAGACTCGGATATTTCCAGTAATGGAGGCAATTTCAATGACTCTTATATTCGTGACTTTTTAGAAGCATCTTTTTGGACGTATCTTCGAGTTTTTATGAATTTTGCATTTTAATCGTATCCCAAGTTGGCTCAGAGGTGCTAGTAGGAGAAATTACAATTGAGCCGCACAGGACGAATGAAAAACGTAAATAAACTAGGCTTAAAAAGGATCGAAACACCATCATAGAACCAGAAGAGTGCTTTCGTGGCTTATCTTGATCGGAATACTATTATGTGAGCTTTTTATAATTTTTTGCTAATTGTGAAGATGATAATTGAACTGCGCACGACAACCTGTCCAGTTTTAGATAAGCTAGGTTAAAAAAGATGTTATAAACACCACAAGAAGACCAGAAGTAAGATTATGTGGTTTAGTTTGATAGTAATAATATTTTCTGAGTTTTTTATGATTTTTTTTGTGGTTTAATTTTCTATCATGATACTTGTAACGGTTTTGAGGTATAATTTACCATTAATAACCCGTATATCTACTATTTAAGGCCAAGATCTTTGGTGTATTTTTGATCAAAGCACAGCTCTGAAACTAATCTACTCTGTTAACTGGCCAAAAAATTTTACTCTCCACTTCTTAGTGTATGTCAGACACCCAAACTTCAGCAAAACCGTACTTTTTAAAATACGAAAAAGACCCCATGAACCCCCATTCCAGTCCCGTGACTCCCGTCCACCCTTTTGCCCTCTCTTCGTCTCTTCCCTTCCCTCCTTTCCCTACCCTTGCCTTATTGCAAATGATGTCCGTTAACGGCCAAGTAGCGAGTCTTGTCACGTGATTTTTCACTATATCTCAATCAAGCACCAAATGACTCAACCAACACCCCCAAGATGCTCCGCAATTTCTCCAGAGCGTTCTCCAGCTCCATCCCAAGACTAGACACGCTTGCCTTCGTGGAAACCGCCGGCGGAAAAGCCACTCCTGCTTCTTTGTCCACCCTTACAGCTGCCAGTGCCATTGGTAAACCAATCATTGCTTTAGTAGCTGGTCCTGATGGTGAAGCTGCTGCTGGTCAAGTAGCCAAAGTCAGTGGTGTTACCAAGGTGTTGGTGGCTAAAGGTGACCGCTACAATCACTATTTGGCTGAGGAGTTGACACCGTTGATTAAGTCCATTTTGGAGTCTTCAGCAGATTGGACTCATTTCTTGACTCCTGCTTCTGCTGTTGGTAAATCGGTTTTACCTCGTGTTGGAGCTGTATTGGACGTCCAGCCAGTTTCTGATATTACCAAGGTTGTTTCTGAAGATACTTTTGTTAGACCAATTTATGCTGGTAATGCGTTATCTACTGTAAAATCTAATGATAAATTGAAGCTTGCTTCAGTTAGAGGTTCTGCTTTTGCTCAAGCTGAAATTGGGTCTTCCGAGGTTTCAATTGAACAAGTGGCTGAAGTGGAATCTCAAAACCGTACTGAATTTGTTAGTGAGGATTTGGTTACTTCTGAAAGACCAGAATTGGGTTCTGCCAGTAGAGTTGTCTCTGGAGGACGTGGTTTAAAGAATAAGGAAACTTTTGGGGCATTGATGGGTCCATTGGCTGAAAAATTGAATGCTGCTATCGGAGCCAGTCGTGCTGCCGTTGATTCTGGCTTCTGTGATAATTCTTTACAAGTTGGTCAAACTGGTAAGATTGTTGCACCTGAATTATACGTGGCTGTTGGTGTCAGTGGTGCTATTCAACATTTGGCTGGTATGAAGGACTCCAAGACCATTGTTGCCATCAACAAGGACCCAGAAGCTGCTATTTTCAACGTGGCTGATGTGGGATTGGTTGCTGACTTGAACGAAGTTGTTCCGGAATTGACCCAAAAGCTTTAGCAGTCGGCTAATAAAACAAAAGAAGGAAAAGATTTAAATAAATAAATCAACATTCATGGACTTGAACCAGGCCCTTTGACTTTGGTTCCCTTTGTTGGTAGATTTGACACAGGTACGGACAAAATTCAAAGGGTGGTTGTCGCTAAGCTGGTCAGAACAGCGACACTATTAATTATTATAGCTAGTTCTTTCTGAGATATTGAGCCAATTGCCTCGAAGATCATACAGACAACAAAGAAACAAGATAAATTACGAAATAAATGTAAAACAAATATTAATAATTTGTAGAATAACCAAACAATTAGTTGATCTTCAGAGAAGCACTTTTGATGAAAGATGAGAACAGAAAGGAGTAAACAGAAAAGAAAATGGCATTCATAATGAATATCATGTTGACTCTTGTGTTGTACAGATTGGTGACAATATAATGGCTCTATCGTACACTTTTATTAATGAAGATGTAAAACGGAAAGTAGTTGCGAATTAGTATTAAGTATTAGAGTTGCAAGCCGATTTTTGTTTGATTTATAAGAGCACTAGAAACTGCAAAAGGAATGTTTCCTGTTCATTCTTACCAACCTTTTCGCACCACATGGAATTGATATAAATCCAAATTGTTGGAGCAACTGTTCGCTTGTGGTTGAGATGTAGTGGGAATTTGCAAAAAGCTGGAAAAATTACAAACTTACAAAATAAAGAAATAGACAACAGTTGCCAGATGAAATATTACCCTGATCTTTGAACACATCATAGTTTGTCAAAAGTCACCTTTAATGATTTTTCTGAATTCTTACCAGTATCGGTGAATCGTGGCCTGGATTCTTATTTAGTACAAATCCACTGTCCAACCCAACTAAAATGGAAGAACCATACCACTAGTAGAAAACAAGACAATCATCAAATATCCAAACCAGCAAATATTCACTCTTTATTCTCTAATTTTGTATTTATACTATTATCTAAGTAGTACCCAATTAATACTATTAGATAGCTTAGACAATAGGCCTACTCTCGTAATAGTACCGGTGGTTAGAACTGGAATTAATTTCGACACTTGGCCCCTCACCCATTTTTGTCTAAACTAAGCACTCTTCTACTTTCTTGGTTTGTTTTTATACTTCTTTGTTTTGTCTTTTCATGTGATTCCCTTGGTCCCTATGCTCTAAATCTACTGCCGACACAGGTTGGGGTCCAGCGAGAGAATCAGCATCTCCTGATTTTGAAATCAAGAGGGATCCCAAAACCCGAACCGCCATGTCTCTCTGATCCCTCTAAATCCCGCCTAGTTCTGGACCCACCCGTTGTCCTGTCACTGTCTACCGGGTCATTCAAGTCTCGGCTCCGTGGTGGTTGCTGTCTCGCTAGGGTGAGCCTCACTAAGTAGGCGTCGTCGCTATTTTTGTGCACTGGCCCACCAATTCTCGCTAGGACCAAGATAACAACGACATTTTTCCTCAGCCGGTTCCCCCTCCTCTATCGCAGTAAACGCTGTCTCTGCCGGGGGTTCATGGTGCTAAACTTTCGCGTGTGACATCTTTTCACAGGGGATTGGTGTCATTTACATCACAACCAAAACGGGCTTTATCTCACCATTCAGCCCAATTCTTTTCACCACCACCACAATGTCTGACGATTCAGGTTTGCCTGCACCCACCGTAGACTTCGAAGAGACCGTGGAGATCTTGACTCCGCCCTCTGCTTCTCCCAAGTCCAATACTGGCACCAACCAGCCCGAGATTCCATCCCCATCAAATGCCCGTGGTTCTACCAGTCCAACCCTCTCGTCGTCTTCTTCATCATTTGTGCCAATTGATCAACATCATATCCAAGATGCCATTCAGATAATCAATGAAAACAAGGAATTCAATCAGAGCATCATGAGCTATATCAATAGTACCACCACTCCGGGCCAGATCGTGGGTAACGATTATCATATCATCTCTGTCTTTGGATCACAATCTACTGGTAAATCCACCTTGTTGAACCGGCTCTTCAACACCAATTTCGATGTCATGGAAGAATCTCGCCGTCAACAAACAACCAAGGGAATTTGGATGGCTTATTCTCCTGCAGTCAATACCACTGTAACCACCAAGTCCAGTGAAAATGTGTTTGTAATGGATGTGGAAGGTACTGACGGTAGAGAAAGAGGTGAAGATCAGGATTTTGAAAGGAAAGCCGCCTTATTTGCATTGTCAACCTCGGAGATTTTGATTGTCAATATATGGGAAACCCAAGTTGGATTATACCAAGGTGCCAATATGGGACTTCTTAAAACCGTGTTTGAAGTCAACTTGTCCCTTTTCGGTAAATCTAAATTAGAACATAACAACCATAAGGTCTTACTTTTGATTGTCATCAGAGATCATATTGGTGTTACACCTCTTCAAAATTTGGCTGGTACTTTAATTGCCGATTTAAATAAAATGTGGGAAGACCTTAGTAAACCAGCTGAATTGGCTCATCTTAAATTCTCTGATTTCTTTGATGTTGATTTCCATGCATTACACCATAAAGTTCTTCAACCAGAAGAGTTCATCAAAGATGTTAAACTTCTTGGTGACAGATTAGTGGTCAAGAAAGAACTCTTCAAACCAAATTACCATCATCAAATCCCAGTAGATGGATGGACCATGTATGCGGAAAACTGTTGGGATCAAATTGATAATAATAAGGATTTGGATTTACCTACTCAACAAATCTTAGTGGCTAAATTCAAATGTGATGAGATTTTAAACAGTGTATATGAGGAATTTTTGGTTAAATCCCAAGGTTTCTTTGAAGATAAAGTTCCTGGAGATTCAATGGATTATGAACAAATGGGTTTAACCATGATTGATTTAAGAGAAGAAGCCCTTGAAGATTACGATATTAGTGCTTCCAAATATAACCAATCTATTTATGAACAAAAGAGAATTGTTTTAAGAGAAAAACTTCACAATAAATTAGGTGAACTGTTTGATTTACATGCCAAATGGATTGTTGAATCAGGAGTTGGCAAGTTTACTACTGAACTTAAGAAATTAAAGGGTAAAAAAGATAAGACTTTCTATCAAGGTGTACAAGAATTAGAGAAAATCCATTTGGGTACCATTACTAAAGCTTTGGCCTTTATTTCATTAGGAGAACTTCAAAGTACTGAATTTATGGATGAAATCCAAACCAAAATCAATGGTGCTATTGCTAAACAACAAGTCATTGAATTGAACTCTATTATTAGTAAAGCAAGTGGTAAGATCGAAAATGGATTAACCAAAACCATTCAAAGGGAATTGTCTGAACCAAATGAAGATACTTGGGACCGGGTAATGGAACGATTCCATGTATTGGTTTCTGAACTTAAACTGAAATACACTGGAGGTGACGAGACTACCCCGGACTTTGGGCTTGGCACGACCAAAGAGGTCAATATGCAGGGAGTCGAAAGATTATCAGTTCAAGCTTGGGTGGCTCTTCATAGTACTATTCATCGCCTTATCACTAAAGAAACTGTTCTTCAGTTGATGAAGGAAAAGTTTGAAGATTGGTTCAGATATGATGAAAATGGTATGCCCCGTCTTTATCAAAAGGTGGATGAATTAGAAACCAACTTTACCCGTGCACGTACTCATGCTGAACTGATTATACCAGTTCTTGCAGTTTTTAAAACAAGTAAAGGTGAGGTTGTACCACCATATAGTGAGAAGAAAATGAAACAGTACGGACACGTGAGCGGTAGTCTTGCAAATATTCATTCTGATTCCGAAGGTGAAGATGAAGATTCGGACTCTGATGACGAGGTGGAATCTGCCCCATTTTCGCAAATTCTCAGTTCCGAAGATCAAAAATATTTGGCATCAAAGTTCAAGCGTGAAGCTGATGCCCAATTCGTTGAAACAAAACGTCTGATTATCCAACATGTAACCCAAATCCCATACTATGTTTGGGTGATTATGGTTGTTCTTGGATGGGGTAAGATTGTTGCAATTCTGCGTAACCCATTTTTCTTTTCACTTTTACTCTTGGTGGCAGCAGGAGTATATGTGTTACACACCATGGGTATGTTGCGTCCAGCCATGGTAGTTGTAACTAAGATGGGAGACGAAGCAATGGTACAAGTCAAGAAAAAGTTACGAGATGTGTTGCTTGATACAGAAGACCCTAATGCTAGTGCCAGGGCTCATGCCCGTAATAGTAACAGTAGCACTACTACTACTACTAGTACTACACCAGATGTGCATGGAGACCGATTGGCTAAGATTGCAAAGTCCAATTCTATCGGGGACAATTGAGTTATATCTAAAAAAGAAAATAAAATTTACAAATAAATGTGAATATGTCTCTCTCTCTCTCTCTCTCTTTCTCTCTTTCTCTCTCTCTCTCTCTGGACTACTAACCCAAACGTTTGGTATGTAACATGTTATCAGGTACCATTTAAAAAAACTCGCAGCTTTCCTGCACCCAGCGGCCTTCTCCTGCACCCAGCCGGTGTAACCCAGTGCCAAAAAAATGCAACCATAATTCCAAAATACTACCTGGTGCAAAAGTAATGTAGCCAAGTAACCTAAACCAGGTGACTGTGATTGTATCACTGGGTGTAACTTTATTCGGGTCCCGCTCAACCTCCCCCAGAACCCCCAACCTCCAACCCCAAACGGCTTGTTATCCCGAACCTACATCTTCAATGTAATGTAGTTATTTTTTTTTTTTTTTTGTTTAATTAATTTATTTAGCTAACTATTATGTTCTATATGTTATGTTACCCCATTGCCCCGCAGTGTTAATGTATGTTATTAGCAGAGGGAAATTTTCCTGTTCTTGTGTAGGCTGTAACCCGCAACATCGATAGGGTTTGTTCTTATTTTGGTGTTACAAATCACTGGATCGATAGGGATGGAAATAGTTGGAGGATGGGACTCCAACAGGCATCCTGCACACCACCCGCAACCTGCAAATACTACCCTAGTACGAAGTGGCTCTGTGTAGTAGTAGTAGTAGTAGTAGTATATACACTCAGGTACTCAAAAAAGTACTACCTCGTAGTAACCTATGGTGCTCGCACGCTACATCAAATGCAACATCACCATCTTTAACAATATTTACCTATAAAACCCACCTAGGCCCCCCGGACTGTTATCTTTTGAGAAAGTATCTATAGCCACATATACATACCCATCAGATGCTTCATAACATGCTCGGGGCCACTGTCACACTGCCAACTTTGGCTACCTCCAACGCTCTTGGTGTCCCAGTAGCTGTTGCTGTTCCTGTTGCTGTTCCTGTTCCTGTATCGGGGCATCCTATGAAGGGACATTCTGAAGTCACCGCAGTTGATCTTTCCCTGTCACCAGATTCTCCTTTGGGTTCCACGCCAAACTCTTCGCTTCACTCGGTAAACGTGTGTGATGCCACTGCTGAAGTCTCTGCCATTTTCACTCATAATGTTAATGATACAGTCTTAAGTTCTCAAGCTAGTTTGCTTGTAGATGATTTTTCCACAGCATTATCTCAAAATTCTTCAATTACTATGTTACCAAATTTCAATATTAATCCAAGTGGTGAGGAATTTGGTGATTTTCTTTGCATTGACTTGGGTGGTTCTACCTTAAGAATTGCCGTTGTCTCCATTGATGCTCCTGCTCCTGGTGTAGATGCAGGTTCTAGAATTCATGTGGTTACTGAAAAGCAATGGACCATTGCTAATGATTTTAAAGTGATCGATAGAGGCTTTTTCAAATTCATTTCCTCTAAAATTAATGAAATCCTTCTGAGTCAACATATTATTACTAAAGATTCTCCTGAGATCAAAACTGGTATTACTTGGTCTTTCCCATTACAAACTACTTCTCATAATAATGGTAATATTGTTCATGTTAGTAAAGGTTATTCCATTGCTCCTGAAATTTATAATAAAGATCTTAAATCCATTTTAGAAGAAGTGGTTTTAGCTGAAAATGGCTTAAATATTGATGTTAAAATTATCTTGAATGATTCTTTAGCTGTTTATTCAGCTGGAAGATTTTTAGATAAATATATGAAACTTGCATTAGTCCTTGGTACAGGATTTAATATGTGTTGTGCTCTTGATCATGGTGAAGGTATTCATAAAGATAAATTATGGTCAAATGCAACTTCTGCTGGAAAAACCTTATTTAATACCGAATTATCCCTTTTTGGTGACCAAATGTTACCTTATCTACCAACAAAATACGACTATATCATAGAACCTAGATTTGAAAATTTTCAATTCCTTTATAAACCTTACATGACTACAGATCCCCAAACAAATTCCATTTTACAACCAACTGAACTTATGACTTCTGGTAGATATTTACCAGAATTAACTCGTTTAGTTTTGGTTGATTTAATCAAAGCTAGAGAAATATTTAATAATCTTTCTACCTCACAGTTAAAACCTATTCTTGAAAATAGTTATGATGGTATTCATGGTGCACTTGTTTGTCAAGTATCTGAATCAGATGATATTGATGGTACCATAAGCCGTCTTTCTGATGAATATGAATGGCCGGTGGAAGCCATTACTCATGAAGATATTCAAGTTCTTAAAATTGTGGTGAATTCCATAATTAAGCGTGCTGCATTTATTGTGGCCATTTGCATTGTTGCATTTATTAAACTTCTTAAAACCCATAATAAAGATGATGAAACTAAGGCTGTCAATATAGGTTATGTTGGCTCTGTCATTACTTATTTCAATGCTTATCGTGAATTGATTAAAACTTACGTTAATAGTAATGATGCAGTACAAAAATTGGGAGTTACCGTTGATTTCAAATTAGTGGAAAATAGTTCTATTATTGGTGCTGCTATTGGTGCTGCCTTCTATTCAGAGCTGGCTCGGTTGTAAAATAGTATAGACTCATTGCATGATTCACGAAAAACACACTTGCGAAAGCATCAAATGTAAAATTAAAAAAAAAAAAAGAGTAGTATAACCTAGAAATTGAGATATGCACCATTATCATCACAAATTCTTGATAGACTTGACCAATTTGTAGATGTCTACGAAAGGGGCTTAATTGTATCAGTAGTCTGATAAAAGATAACGGAGTACCAATATCGTCCAACTAGAGGGAAGAGAGCTGAAAAAAAAAAATTAAAAATTCAGTTGTTACCGAACTCTTCATGGCTTTAATTGACCAAAGATGTGACGAACCAAATATTGGGAAAGAACTCACAGACTGGAAACCACAGTAACTTTTGGTTTGTTTGAGGCGAAGTTACATTGTAGAGAAATCTAACAATAGTCTACAGCCATGTTACAGTAGAGATCATACAAACAGTTGAATATTAGAGTAGGAACCAATTGAAATTGCTATTAATTGCTATACCACTGGACACTCCAAAAATAATACTAGTATAATTGAGTGGTATCAGTTTTACGAATTTAGTTTATTTTTCATTGTACTGGACTGTAACCAAAAAGAAAAAGTACTACTTGGAAAAGTTCAAAATTAGAAAATAGCTGGGGTTTGTGGGATAACACTTGAACCGAGAAAATATACCAACTATGAGGGGCATTGTCACACAATTAAACGAGACAAAAACCATCGCCCAAAGGTCCACTATGTTGAACAGAATTATTTTTTGGTGCCTTAACGATAATCCTACAGAGAGGCCAATTCCCCAAAGGTTGCAGTTCAAAATTTATTGCAGCAATGGTATGTTGGGCTGATCCAACGGTGTGGTGGTGGTAGTACGATTGGTTTGGGTGATAAAGATGCGCTTAATGTCACCGGGTTTGTCAACTGGTCGCTCGTTCATCGGGTCCAAATGCAGAACACCAATAGGGGCTCCTTGATGTAACTGTGGAGAATTTATGTAATACCTTAGGAAATTCGGTGACTCTCTCACTATCATTGTACTTTAAAAATTCAGTGCAACATCTGGGGTAGGTACCATTTTTTTTCACCCATTCAATCGTTACATGGATTATCTAATCTCTTTTTTTATTGGACATTTTGTGGGCTCCAAAGACCCTGGCCGTCGTGGATGCTACAGTGAACAAGTATTTGGTTTTGTTACTGAAAGAATTGATCATCGGTTCATCGTATCATCTGTCTTTGTCTTCTCATCTTCGTATTTTATTATCCTACACTTAATTGTTGGTTAATATTTACATTTTTATCTATTATATGGGTGGATATGATGGTGGGTAATGTTAGAGTAGCTATATATTCCCTTGGTGGTGGTGCGCTTGTGCTTGTGCTTGTAGGAGGGATTTTCAATCAATGAAGAGGTGCCCTTATTCGAGTCTTGATTGACTTGACGGTGAAAATTAAAAGTAATAGCTTGGCTGGTTAGAGCTTGGCCTTGATTCCAGCAGCTTCGGTGTCGCATACAATCAAGACGTTTTGGTGATCTTGCAAGTAAGAAGATGGGTAGTCAGCGTCGTTCTTGTAACCGTGGACGGTCTTGTCTAAGGCAAAGGCCTTGTTTGCACCCAAAACGATAATGGCAACCTCATCAGAATTGTCCAAGATAGTAGAAATACCAACACTAAGAGCAAACTTTGGGACCTTAGAAAGATCATTGTCAAAGAATCTGGAGTTGGCCTTGATGGTAGATTCGACCAAAGAAACCCTTCTAGTGACAGAATATCTGGAAGAACCAGCTTCATTGAAAGCAAGGTGACCTTCAGGGCCCAAACCACCCATGAACAAGTGGATCCGACCAAAGGACTTGATTTTGTTTTCGTACCTGCGACATTCTTCTTCAACGTCTTTAGCCAAACCGTTCAAGATATTGATATTTTCTCTTGGAATATCGATATGGTTAAAGAACTTGTTGTACATGAAGTAGTGGTATGATTGGTCATTGGAAGGAGCGAGACCTAAGTATTCGTCCATGTTGAAGGTGACCACGTTCTTAAAAGTGACGAGTCCCTTCTTGTTAGCTTCAATTAACTTGGCATAAACACCTTCTGGAGAAGAACCCGTTGGAAGACCAAGAACAAATGGTTTTTGGGGAGTTGGCCTGAAATCGTTGATCCGCTTAATGATGTGGTTGGCGAGGTAGGCGGAGGCCTCTTGTGGACCCGAAAAGGTGACTTGCTTCATCATGGAGGAGCACTTGTATTCAATTGATAGGCGTAGTGGAGGTTCCAATATGAGTGAAAAAGCACTATAACTAGGGAAAGATCTTTATATATATAACTGGTACAGATAATAAAAATTCCAAAAAAAAAAAAAAAAAATGGGGTTTGTGTATAAAGGCGTAACTGCTGATGTTGTATATACTAATCGTGGTACTACAACTTGGCCCTGGTTTGTCAGATTAACTCTACAACAATAGGTTCTATAGTAACCTTTTTTCTACGTAGCCCTCACTTTTCACCCCAATAACCCTCTACTCTGTAACGTGACATCTGGGCTCGCCAAAGATGATGTTACATTCTAACCCTTTTTTTTCCTGTTATTATTGCTGCAACCGTTGCACGAGGTTACATTTTCCACCCGCTTCAGTCATGTTCCAACCCGCGATGGCACCAATGAACCCTGACCCTTTTCCATCCTTACTTAAACAACAACGTTTCCCATTGCCTTTGGTCATCTATATATAATAGCGGTAGTTTCCTAACTTCTGTTGATCCTTTCCTTAATTACTAACCGCTAATTGCTGATACTGTGGTAACCACTTTGCCGTCCCCTACCAACCACCCTCCTCCCTTATATTACTACTTACGCTACTGGTATCGCTACCGCGCACACAACCCCCCAAATTTCCCCAAGTTTCCACCATGAGTTATACTAAATACACCAACTGCCATTTGATAGATAACGGGAAGGTGTTGAGAGATACCGACTTGTGGGTCGATAATGCCACGCAAAAGATCTGTGAACGTCCTCATTCTGGCGTGGTTACTTCCATTGACTTGAAGGGCCAATACTTGGCTCCAGGTTTCATTGATATCCAGAACAATGGTATCTACGGATTGAACTTTTCCAGTTTGAACGGAAACTCGGATGAAGAAGACATTCGGGCCTTCTACCGCTTCTACCAAGACGCCATGACCAAGTACTTGGGTACTGGTGTCACTGCGATCTGTCCTACTGTTACTTCTAACTTCCCTGAAGTTTACCAAAAAGTATTACCATTCTACAAGAAATCCAGAGTTCATGATAAGACCGATTCTCTTGGGGCTCACATCGAAGGTCCTTTCATCAACATTGAAAAGAAGGGTTGTCATCCAGTTGAAACTTTTGTCAATGCAAAGGAAGGTGAATCTCAATTGGATAGAATCTATGGTGGTGAAAAGAACTTGGTGGAAAATGTCTGTATCTTGACTGCTGCTCCCGAAATCCCCGGGGTTTTGGATTTAATTCCTATCATCAAGAAGAAGAATATTGTGTTCTCTATTGGTCACACCATGGCTGATTATGAAACTGGTTTAAAGGCCATTGATAACGGTGCTACCATGATTACTCACTTATACAATGCTATGCCACAACCTCACCATAGAGATGCTGGTGTTGTTGGTCTTATTAACTCTCCAAAGGCTGGTGTTCACACTCCATACTTTGGTTTAATCTGTGATGGTGTTCATATCAATCCATCTATGGCTGCTTTAGCTTACAAATCTAACACTGATAAATGTGTCTTGGTCACAGATGCTATGCACTTGATTGGTTTACCAGATGGTTCTTACAAATGGGAAGATCAAGTCATCATCAAAGATGGTTTCAAATTATACTTAAAGGGTACCGATACTTTAGCAGGTGCTGCTACCACTTTACCTGCTTGTATCCGTAACTTGATGAAATGGACCAATGCTACCTTGGCTGAAGCGGTCAAGACCGTCACCAATAATGCTGCTCGTTCTGTTGGTTTACAACACCAAAAAGGTTTCTTGAATATTGGTTGTGATGCTGATTTTGTTGTTTTGAACGATCAAGGTTACGTTCAAACCGTCTACAAATTAGGTAACGAAGTTGCTTCTTCTGATGTTGATTTACAACCAAACTATACCCCAAGAAAACTTATTGCTGCTTTGTAAAGATAAATCAGGTAAACAATTTAAAAGTCATTTATAAAAAAAAAAAAAAAAAAATATGGTGTCTAGTTACACTATAGTAATGACTTGACTTCTAGCATTTTATTTCTTTTTTTTGCATGTAATTTTATACCCTTAAATATTTCATAATTAATAGACCGTTACAATAATTAAACCAAAAGTTTTACCGTAGAGTTTTTCCAATTGAATGAAGTAAAACTAAGTCCATCTATTGCTGCAAATTATGGAAAGATTACGTAACATTCTGGTAATTGCTCACCCACCTGGATTTCAGTTTCTTTTTCCAAACTTTAACTGCCTCCAACAGATCTAAATCTTCGTTTAAAATACTAGCCGAATGGGATCATAACTATTTCTAAAGCTGCATAAAAAAAAAGTCCCTATCACATTATCAAGTGATATACTTTTGAAGAAAGCAAAAAAATAATGAAGGATGCGAGGTTCGAACTCGCGCGGACACTGTCCAGTAGATCTTAAGTCTACCGCCTTAGACCACTCGGCCAACCCTCCATTTTATACTTATTGTTGTATAGAATGCGAACTTAGCATATATACAGGATCCTGATTAGTCAATGGTTACGCAATACAAGATACTCAGGAGGATTTAACCCGATAAGGTTAAATGCAAGTCAATCAGAGGATATAACTGAATAGGGTTAATCCATCGGAAGAGCTCATAGTCGAAGGCTGTGTTCCACCCCTTCGTCGGATGTTATTGGTTGACTTGGCGGGGTCTTGGTTTAGTGGGAGGCGCTGTTGTTTCGCTCTCTCAAGTATAAATACCAGTAGATTTATAGTTCTTTTAGGATCATCAATAAACTAGGTTATAAACGGTTCAGTAAGTTCTCTACATAGATCGCTACTGCTATTGGTCATTAAGGGAAGAGAACTTATAAAACACTCATGTAAAGGTATTGAGTGGATATCACGAGGATATCACAGGACTGATCACCCCTCAACCCCTTGATTAATTATATATATTAGCCAAAGGAAGCAAGAGAATCTTCTTGGATAATTATTGTTATTACTTATTAGTTTCCTTTCTATATTGTTATTTCGGTTACTGTGCGTATCTTAGTCTTACAAACCCCTCACTAATATATATTGTTAGAGATACTATTCTTTACGTAATAACTTATCATTTAGATCCTAATCTAAACCAAAGCTTTATATTTCCTAATAACCACAGGTATTAAGGAAACCCCTAGCAGAATCCTTTACAATTCAATGGAAAACTGACATTTTCCGAATCAAGTATCCAGATAGGTGTGGATTCACCATGTAATTTATGATACTTACTAGTTAATGTGTCTGTTCTATCTATCTTTGGTCATTAGAATGCTTTTCTTCTTTTTCAGTTTTTTTGTTTCTATATTTGATACTATAAACCTTCATTAAAATATACTTTACCATTGGCACTTGCTCATATACTATATGCTCAATCACTTTTATGACTGGAAATTGTTTCTCCTATATCTTCACCTGGAATAAAGTCAGGATCTATGGCAGAATTGTAAACAATAATTCCATTCTCCTTCGCATATTTTCGCTCTTGACGCTTGTAAAAATATAATACAACGAAGGTCCATAAAAGAGCAGCTAGACCATTCGCAGCCGTGAATGAGAAACCTTTGAGATACCTGGGAGCCTCCACAGTCTTCCAAACCAATACTGAAGTCCATGCTGTAGATTGTTGTGCAAGCATATTCATTATAACCAACACAACTTGCCTTTCACGAATATCTTTTCTACAGATATCACCTTGCCAAGTATATAAAGAAGGAGACATGGACCATCCAAAGTATTGCAAGCAGAATGCAAACCATTTCGCTCCTTCCGAAACATCCCATACCGCTAGAATAGTGTTACCTATTATGTTAAATGTCTGAGAAAAGGTAATTGCAGCCCATCTTGATTCAAAAAAATCGGCTATGCTACAGGTAAGAATGAGCCATAAGATACCTAATGCTGGTGTAAGTGCTGTAAGATCCTGTAATTTTCCAGGATCGAATCTTGGTTTACCTTCACTATTTTTAAGTGATTGAAGCCATAATGCATAGGCTCCAGAAGTACCACTATTATTATTCCATAAGAATGTACACCATATGGTAACAACATATACGTGCCAAGAAGAGAAGATGGATTTCCAGACTGTTTTATCAAAAAAGTACTTCACCACATTTTCTCTTGGTTTTGAATCTTTCTGATCATCTTTCATTCTTTTTCTAGCGATTCTAATTTCATCATCAGTTAAGAAAGCACTGTAACAATCTTGAGGGGTTCCTGGAATCATATAGAATCCAAGCACACCAACCACCGCAGAAATTATACCATCAATAATAAAAATCCATTGCCATGCTTCGTGGCCATTTACATTTTTCATGTGTCTTTCAATTGCACCAGAAAGTAAACCAGATGTCAAAATACCTAAAAATTGCCCAAAGTAGAAGAAACCGGCCCTTCTTACGATCTCTCCAGTACTATTTTTAAACCAAGAAGCAAACAATGCATGATAGGCAATATATAATGAAGATTCAAATCCCCCAATAAAAAACCGAATAGTCTTTAATTGACCAACCGAGGTAACTCTGTAGGTAGCAACAGTTAAAATAGACCAAAATATATCAAGTGTTGGTAGCACATAATTAAGAGGAAGAGCATATAGAATGTACATAAATGGAATTTGAAAAATAATATTTCCAACAGTGTACATTACTTGGGTATTGACAAAATCATTACCTTTCATACCAATTGCTTCCTTCAAACCTCCAATGTATGCATTAGTAAGGTTTGTTTGATCGAGGTATCTGATCCAGTAAGCCATTAAAGAATAGAATGTGAGCAACAAATCTAGTTTCCAAATGACCCGTTTTTCTTCTGGTGTATCATCATCGTGGAACCATTTGTACCATTTTCTGTTCTTTTTGGATGTAGTAGTCACTCTATATTCGAATTCATCAAAGAATTTCCACCATTTACGATCTTTTTCATCTCTATACTCATATACTTTCGGCTGCAAGTCATTGACTAAAATCTGATTTTCAGACTGTTTTTCTTCTGTCTTTTCCGAACTCAAGTCACTATCCACAGTATCTTCATCAATTTCATCCACTATTCTTCTGACAGGGATAAAACCCCATTTCATACGTCTTACGGGCTCAAGGATTCCCATTTTTTTTTTTCCTTTATGGTGACAATTTTTAACGAGAGATTGTTCAGATTTATATATCTATCAATTATATGATTTCTAAATTGTGGCTTCTACAATTGGTGCTAATCGATAAGCAATCCGGTAGTATTGTAATCTTCCTAATGCAGTATTAAAAAATTATCTACATAATGGTTGGTGATATGACGATGGCATGTCTAAATACTATCAATAACAAGCTTAATTATTTCAACTGTTTCATGTCTTTCGTTGCACATTATTCATTAACAAGATAGTCCATAGAAGCCCTTCACTGGGTATTAAACTATATTTGAGAACACTAGGAGTCGCTGGTTAATAAAGGGCGTATAGTATTCACGTGAGAACACGTTAAGTGCCACATTAACGTTGACATTGGCTTATCTTTTGACGGCGCCAATTGCCTATTTGGGCCAACCACATGATATTTATAGACTTCATATATTAAGATCTATCTATTGCTGCAGCAATCTATTTTATTCTTAAGCCGATTGCGAAGCATTTTCTTCTATCTCTTGTTCTTCTTTTACATCTCTCCACAAGCAAGATTCTCTGAGAAGTCTGGAGACAACAGTCAACGCCAATAAAATAGGTACTTCTAATAAAGGACCGAAAGTGGCTGCAATACTTTGTTTGCTTCCAGAGCCATATACAGAAATGGCAATGGATAAACTCAATTCAAAGTTATTGGATGCGGCAGTGAAAGCTTGAGTAGCTGTTTCTCCGTAGCTAGCACTGCAAGTCGATACCCAAGTCTTTGCCTTGGGATCTGCAATTTTTTGGTCTTCACATCCACACAAAAGGGTTTCCTTTTCACCAACTTTCTTGGATTGTTCTCTAGTGTAAAATTTTGCAGACAAATATCTTACCAAAATAAAAGTACCAAACCATGCAATCAAGAAGTAAACAGTCAATGGAATAAAGCATAAAAAGGCTGATCCAATGTTTTTAATGAAAATATCACCCTTTTGGATGAAAATTACTAAAATGGTATAGATCAAACCAATCAAAGCCCACGGACCGATAAACTTAAGCCCAACTCTAGTGAATTTTTCACCACCCATTAGATAAAGACCGGCAAGCCTAATAACAAAACCAGCCGCTAATGGAATACCTAAAAATACACCAACACTTTTCGCAACCAACGAATAATTGACTCCTCCAACTTGCTTATCCCCAGTTATAACATAACAGAAAAAGATTTGATATGGAGCATAAAGCACAATTTGAAGTAAGCTGTTGACAAGAACAAGGATCACACAAAGGGTATTATCTCCACCGGCTAATTCGTTCCAAAGAATCACCATTGCAATACATCTTGCCATACCAATCATAATTATACCAATTCTATATTCTGGATGGTCAAATAGCGCCATCCATGCAAGTCCAAACATCAAAATTGGACATACTATCCAGTTTAATACAAGTGATATCACTATTTGATTAATCAATTGTTTGTTTTTAATTAATGTAAAGAAGTTTTCCCACTCCATCTTACATATAGGAGGTATCATCATCACTATCAACCCTATAGCTAACGGAACGGATACCCCTACAAGGGAAGCTGAGGTGTCAAAGGCATCTTTGGCCGATGGAGAGTACACTGAGATAAGGATCCCAACAACAATAGCCAATATGATGATGGCTGGCAAAAGCCTATCGGTCCACGAAAGCTGTCTATATAACTTTGTCAATTTCATACTATTCTAACAGACAATAACGAACTACCGGGTAGCTGTTTTTGATCTTGAAACACCACGAAGCAACAAAGATCTTAGTGGATGTTGGGTGTCTGATAAATACAGCCTTGTGTGTTCTGCACATAAGCCTTTAATTAGTAATCAGATCCTCTAATCACATGGTGTAATCAGGAATAAACCAGGATCATTGACCAGAAATTATATGAGGAATGGCAAGAGAAGATGTGGAGAAATAGCTAAGCAATATCTGCAAAAGAAGCGGTGTCTCAGAGTTTATAATTACCCTTTCAAGATACTTCTATTAATCCCAAATTTGCTAAGCCAATCAGGTTTTCTATTCAATAAAAACTTCTGGTGATCTCCGATAAAGGCTTACCGAGCTAACTTATCCTGATAATAATATTTTAAATGGTTTCAAAGATATTTTGTATGTATTTTTTCCCTAACTCTGGACCCTTTTAGTAAAATAACATGATTCGTTAATAATCGGTGTCGTGCGCCTACCTAGCATCATCACTCTCACCAAATTAACCAAACTGATGATACCCTTTGATCCCATTTGATACCCTTTTGCCAACCAAACCATGTTCTCAACGTTTGACCTCAACGCCAAGAACGACCGGGGCACCAGTGCCGCTCGTGTGGAGAAGCCAGCAAAGAAAAGATCAAAGACTGGATGTCTAACGTGCCGTAAGCGGAAAAAGAAGTGTGATGAGGTTCGCCCTGTTTGTATATTCTGTCAAAAGAGAGGACTTAGTTGTGAGTGGGAGATCAAGCACTACGGGTTAGTGAAGGTCAAGAATGATGAAGGAGAGGAGGAGTCTATCGGGATCGAGAATTCCAACGATATAGAATCAATCCAGAACAGCATAGAGAAGCAAAGGATAAGGGCACTAGTGGAAGAAGCCAAAATAAACGAAGTCATAAACCCAACAGATGGAATCGAACTGATCGTGGGTCAAGGGAACCGTCTTAATGAAGTCGATGCCATACTTAAGACAGAGGAAGAAGACGACTCTGAAATGATCAAGGGATCATCTAAGATCACCGAAATCACAAATGGTACTTTCAATCTAGATGAAATAGCAACCGATGTCGGCTCCAATCAAATCGTTCCATTCTCCCTGACTCCATCTCCTAAACCTAACTCTCTTTCTGAATTCCTTGAAAGTCATCATATGGCCCTTACCAAGACCCTGTCACCGTTCCCTGATCTTCTTAATGACCCATCCCTTCAAGGATTATTAAGTGAATACGCTCCAATCTTAACCCAACCATCCTCCACATTTAATTTATTTCTTGATGATACTGGTCTTATCTACCTTAATTACTTTGAAAGTAATGTAGCTGATCTCTTATCAGTGAGTCCAAGATCATCCAATTATTTCCTTAAAACATTCTTTGCCCTTGGTATGACCAATGAGTCTATTCTGAATGCTCTAGCAGCATGGGGTGCTTTATTCCATACCGATGCAAATCATGAAGTTGTTAACTATTATCTTCAAAAATCAAAAGATAGTGCTAACAAATCCTTACTGAACAAATACGACTATCTTGTCACTCTTGCATATTACTTAATTAACATAGGGATTCAGATTTGTTCTGGTGATACAAACAATTGGCATACAATCTTTATTAAATGTTGCGACTTACTTGGTGCATATGGTGGTGTTAGAAAGTTCATGAATGATTTTAATTATTCTAATGATTGTAAATTCTTACTTGCAAACTTCCAGTTCCATGATGTTATGTCTTCTGAAACATTAACTAATGGTACTAGGTGCTTATTAAGTAATTATAATGATATCTTTCAAACAACAAAACTGGGACACGAAGAATATGGTATTGATCCTTTCCAAGGTTGTATACAACCAATCGTTTTATTATTAGGAGAAATTATGAACTCTTATTCTAAAATTAAAATGAATACCGTTAAACTTAATGATGAATTAAACTCTGGTGAATCAAAGAATATTGTTCAGATTCATTCCAAAAGATTGGCTCATTTTGAAAATATTGATTCCGCTCATGATGAATTGAAAAATAAAGTTAAATATTGCAAGCCAATTCAACAACAAATAGATCAACTACCAACAGAAGAAGATAGGGACAAGCATCTTAAGTTATTTGAATTATACAGAATAACATGTAAGATGTATTTGGCTTTATACTTCAAACAGCTTCAACCACATTCAAGTGAAGTACAGAATTTGTTGCTTGGTTCAATGAAAATCATCAATGAATTGGTTGATACTAATTTGAAAGGTGCTTTCAATATGTCATTATTATTATGTGGAATCTCAGCATGTACTGAATATGATAGATCTATATTGGAAAGAAAAATTTTGAAGATTTACTCCAATTATAAAGTCGGTAATATAAAGAGAATATTACATATAGTCAAAGAAAGTTGGAGAAGAAATTCATCTGGTGGTGTATGTATTGATTGGATAGATATTTGTAATGATTTTGGTTGGAAATTGTCATTGTGTTAAAAATGACAAACGAAGGTATGACTAATAGACGCTCATCAGTAAACTTAAATGTAGCTAATTATTTAGCACAATAACCAAACTTTAGAAGGTAAAGTATTGGGTTGGATTATATAAATCCTGAATTGCTATTAAGATGTAAATGACCCAAATTAACTATTTAAATTGTATACCAAGTAAGCTTATTTAAAGTCACTGAAGTAAATGTATACTCAGTTAATCTTTGATAAGACTCACTAGCTAGCACTATTTTGTCTTCAGACAACCCATCATCATTTTTGATAGATATAATTCTATCCATTCACTTTTTAAACCCTGTGAGATATACAATTATTGATAATTTTCTTCATTTCAACTCTTTCTATAAATTGCAGCTTTACTATCTCTGCCCATGTTTCCTTTTTAATCCTTTGTATGAACAACGATACTTAATCCACATATCCGTTTCGAGCTTTATGAGCTATTCTTATGACATATTCACTATAATAATTTCTAAATAATTAGAATAGATTAACGGAAAGATATTTTTTTAAGTCTACTCCAAATATATAATGGTCTTTGGCATTTCTTAACTACGTAGCCAACCACCAATCACCACCAAACACCACCCTCCACCCTCTCCGCCCCCAGCTGGCCCCCAGCTGGCCCCCACTTGGCCCGTCCCACGGTCGCCCGATATCCCCACCGCCCTCTCCCTCCTCTTCTCCACCCCATTCTCTCTGTTCGCACCCATTTTCTACTTTTCCAGCTTTTCTGCATTTTGCAGCCACCACCTCCTCTCACTCCTCTCACTCCTCTCACTCCTCTCGTAGCCCGTAGCCCGTAGACCCCCCAATTCCCCCCTAAAAACCCGAGTCCCCGCCTGTCTACATGCCCTGGCTTACTATTCTAGCTCCATTCCAACCCCCCGCGCTTCCATATATCGCACTGAAATTTACACTATTTCGGTTGCGGCCATATCTAGCAGAAAGCACCGTTTCCCGTCCGATCAACTGTAGTTAAGCTGCTAAGAGCGAGACCGAGTAGTGTAGTGGGAGACCATACGCGAAACTCTCGTGCTGCAATCTTTTTGCGCCCATGAGCACGGTCACGTGACCCCCTCTTTGTCTATTTCCATTTGTCTTTACCATTTCATCTTTTCATCTTTTCACCATTTCACCTTTTCACCACTACCTACCTTACATCGCATCACATTATGCCCATATCCGGCGTTTTTACCTTTTACCTTTTACCTTTTACCTTTTACCTATTTGCTAAACTGCAAGTCGGTTCCCATCCACTATCCACTGCTCACCTGCCTGTGCACTTACATTGCATTGCATTCTG